>QANY01012375.1:0-67185 GCA_003255025.1 Datisca glomerata
TTATTACCTGCCATCTTAGGCCTAGGAATAAGCGTAGACAGTAAGGAATTTGTTTGCATCATACACATCCAAGGAGGTAAATTGTATGGAATCAAGATTACAGGCCAAGTACTATAACTTGTACTCATGTTTCTGAATGGGTTGAAGTCATCACTAGCTAACCCCAACCTAACATTACATGGCTCTGAAGAAAATTCTTTGAATTTATCATCAAAAATCTTCCAAGCATCTAACTCAGCAGGATGTCTCAAAACATCATCCTTAGTGCGTCTCTCATGGTGTCATCTCATACTTTCAGCAGTTTTAGAGGACATGTATAATCTTTCCAATCTGTATTTTAGAGGAAAGTAACGCAATACTTTGGCAGGAAATTCTTCCCTTTCTTCTTTCTTTGAGAGATACAATTTGTTTCATTGGTAACCCATCTTGAAATACCACAACGATCACATACTTGGTCATTCTCTTTTTATTTCCAATACAACATACAATCATTGGAGCACGCATCTATTCACGCATCTATTTTATCATACCCAAGTCCTAACTTCCGAATCAGTTTCTTTGCTTCATAAAATGTATTTGAAAGATGAACCCCCTCAGGAAATGCTCTATTCAACAATTCAAGAAGGGAAGAAAATGATTTGTGACTCAATCCATCAAGACATTTAATATGATATAGGTTCACAATAAATAACAATTTTGAGAATTCTTCACATCCAGGATATAGTGGTTGATTAGTATCTTTAACCAAATCGTAAAAGTCCTTAACATCAGAATCATCCCCGAATTCTCTTATTCTTTCATCTACATCATCAACCGGTTGTGATAGAATAAAGTCTGAACCATGTTCATTGTTCAATAAATTACCAAATGTATCATGTAACAAATCATGCATATCATTATCACCCTTTTGACATGATATGGTGTTTCTACATGTTCACTATCATTAACAATGACTTCAGATGATGTATCAATTCTGGATGAAGTAGTCACCACTGACTCCCCGTGAAAATACCAACATGTATAGCCACTTATAATTTCATTAGATATCAAGTGTTCACCGACGATGTCTCTAGTCTTACGATAACAATGAACAGACTGATAACAAGGACATGATATATATCCATCACTCGATTCTCTCTCAAATGTAAAGTTCAAAAACTGATCTACTCCATCTTGATATGCCTTACTAAATCTTGATTTAGTCATCCAACTCTTATCCATTACAACTCTCAAAGCTTAAAGAAGATCAAACAAATAGAATAATCAAAACTAATGCTACACCTTTTGGCCAAAGACTGTTAAAGCATTTAATACATTTGGTGACATAGCACCATATATGTTGGAGTATTAAGATAGTAGTGGAACCAAATTTAACCCAAATAAATTGTAACATATAATAAGAATTAACACAATTTCAAGCTTACTACAAATTCAAAGAACAAGAGATGGATTCATATACATCCAAATTAACGCAATCTCAACCTTACTACAAATTCAAAGAACAAGAGATGGAATCATATACATCCAATTTCTTTAACTTAATTCACTCTCCCTCTCATGCCCACATAACATAACATTGACATATTTTTTTATAGATAGAATTTTTTTTATTTGCTCATAATTTGTTCAATATACAATAGCTTATGTTCTCTCACATTCTCAAATAAAAGATATGAGATATTAGTGTAATTATCCTTATAAAAAAGACCAAAAAACAAATTATTAAACAAATGACTGAAAAATGAGACTATGCATTTATATGTAAAGGCTTAAAGAAAATCTTGGAAATTAGCTAGCCATAAATTCAGCATAAGGTTGTACAGCTCAAAAATAAAATGCAAAGCTCAAAAAATGAAAAATCATAAAATAATACTAGAAATCAAAAAAATTAATGGAGAAGAGGAAAATTACCGCGGCTCACCAATGGAGAGGAGAACCATCGTACCAGGGTTGAGCTACGGTGAAGTGCACAGGGGTGAGATCGCTGTTCGAAATTGGGGGAGAAAATCGTGCATGTTGAGAGCTGGGGGAAAACAAGTGGGAAATGGGGAAATGGGGAAGAAGACGTGCGATTCTTTTGATTTGGAGTTTCTTTTTGCAAAATCGTCGCTATAGATATTTAAAGTTCCTTTTGCGACGGTTTTTAACAACTGTCGCCATAGTGAATAAAAAAATAAAACCCACACCGTTTTATTAATAATCCCTCAAATCATTTTGCGACGGTTAGATGGAACCGTCGCAATGAGGATTAAAAAAGTAAAATAATTAAGTTACCCCTCAAAGACATTTGCGACGGTTTTCATAAACCGTCGCTATTTCTCAACTAATTGCGATGGTTAACATGAACCGTCACAATATTTCACTTAATTGCGACGGTTCTCCTAAACCGTCGCAATATGAAAATAAAAAGTATAATTAATTGCGACGGTTGGGCAAAACCGTCGTAATATGTGATATATGGTGACGGTTAATTAAAAACCGTCGGTAAAACACAACTAATTGTGACGGTCGACTAAACCTTTACAATTGATCTCCATTGTTCAACAATTAGCGATGGTTGTCAAACCGTCGTCATATAACCATCGCAATTGAGGGGTTTTCTTGAAGTACATCTAGAATTTAGAATGAGTATCAATATAGAAAGAAATACATTATCTTTGAAAATAATTATAATTCTAAATTAAAATAAAATAGTAATAATAATTAATACATTAGTTTGTTTATATATTGTTCGAATTGTACTATATATTGTTATTTGAATGATGTAAGAAATGATTATTCATAAAATTTGTCAGATGCTATCACATTAAGAGATAAGAAAAGATTTCTCTCAGTTCATTTATACGAATTTTTATGTTCTGATAACCACTACATATTATTTATTTTAAAAAAATTAATGAACAAATTATTATTTACTTAAAAATAATCTCAAAGTTAATTGAAATTCATCTTTTTGAATAATTACATTTCTAATTGCATTATATTATAAAATATTTAATTTTAAAAACAAAGTATAAATAAATAATTATTGGATTGAACATTATATTCTATTATGTGAACTATATATATGAAAAGAGAACAACATGAAAGCTCTAAATTATACTATTTGAAGGAGGCTTGAAGGGTATCTTATTAAGAGAAATGAAAATAATTCTCTCAATTCATTTATACGAATTTTCATATTCCGATAAAACATTAGATAATATTTAATTCTATAAATTTCTAACGAATATATTAATGCTAACTTAAAATAATCTCAACATCTTTTGAAATTCATCTTTATAAATATTTTTGTTTCTAATTGCATAATATTATAAAATATTTAATTTTAAAAATTATTTGTAAACAACATTATTAAATAGAAAATTTTATTTCATTATATGGATTATATATATATTAAATGAAAAAATACGTGAAAGAAGTAAATTGAACTATATTTTAATAAGACGTGAAGGGTAAAAAGAAGAATAAAAAATTTCTCCTCTTTAAGTGTGAGAAACTCAAATGAACTTTTTTGGGTAAAACGACATGATCCTACCAGATTCTTAACATGCTTTCAAATCAAATACAGATAAATGTGGGCTTTTGGCAAGAAAACCGTATTATAGAAATAATAGGCAAAATGATTCTTGAAAAATATTATATACAAATACAACATTTAACTAATATTATATAGTGGGTGTAATACTAAATTTCAAAATTACACTCGTTATATCTAAAAAATATAACTCATGCAAAACTTTAAAAATGATCATTCTTACATATTAAAATATAAGAGTCATTCATGTATGTAAAACTTTAAAATGAACTATACACTACAATTTTTGCTTTTAAGTGTACTAGCCTATTTGAACGTGCAACGAAAAATAATGTTTAATTACTTTTGTAAATAATTATTATTTATCAAAAAACAATTATGGATAAATTAACGAGCATAGTAGCCATATGGGTAGCTATAAATATAAATCATCATTTATATTTTATTTAACTAACTATGTATCTTATTAAAACATCATGTAATTTGTCCACATGGTTGTCTATGAAGAAACTCTAGTTAAAGATAGAAAAATTTGTTGTTAAGTAAAAAGGTTAATATGTATTATGAAATTAATTCGTATAAATTAGAAATAAGATAAAATATGAAATTAAATGATGAATATGCTATACTTTTACACATTAGCTAATTTTGAATATCTTAATGTGTTATTATCGAACAGTCAAAATCTCACATGACACGTGGCAAGATCTAGGCCAAAGATTTTCATCGTGGGAAAACTTAGGGAGATCAGAACTGCACAAAGAGATCAGGCAGTCATAATTAATTCAGCAATTACAAGGTAATATAATTAACATAGTAGTTGAAATAAACAGACAAGGTACGGGGGCCACGTTTGGGGAAGATCCCATAAGCATGAGGATGATCCTAAGAAGATGATGGCATTACCGAAACCGTAGGGGAGTATGGTCTGATCTTCGAGAATAACGAGGGACTCTCCTTTTTTATTAATTTATTAATATCTTATAAAAGCCTATAAATACAGGCTCATATAATAAATGAAAGGCAGAGATTGAATCCAGGAAAAGTTTTACATAGAGATTTTATTCTTCTCTTTCTCTCATCATTATCATCGTAACTTTTACAAACGTGAAGGAAAAATCCTTTATATTTTGGTGCTTTCATTGAGAGCTGAGAGAAAAAGCTTGAGAAACCCACCTCGAAAACGTTAAGTAAGCTTAGAACCAAATCGAACGCGACCCTAAGTGAGGACAACGAGACCAGAAACAGAGATGATCATGTGGATCAATCAACCTCACTGAAAAAAATGTTGCAAACAATTCTAAACAGGATGTAGGAAAGGAAAAGAAGGAACACTAAGGCATTACACAGCACATGGCAGACTGTGTAGGACCAGATCAACACGTTTCACCAAAAACTGGCAAGGACAGATGCTAAAGTCTATCAAAGGGAGAACAACCAGGAAAAAGTGAAATGTGACTTATCCAGGGAAGGCGTGAGCGAAAATGTGTGTAACGGGCATTTAATGACAATAAACAGAATGATGGCATCAACCGTCATTAGTGGGTAAATGGGAAGATGACATTACAAAAAGGAAAAGAAGTGTGTCCTAAAAAAGCTTAAAACTTACGTAGTATACACGACTAACTAAGAACAGGAAGGTGAAACGGTAACAAGTTGGAAACATTATGCCGAGAGATACTACTGGCCAAAGATGCACCAATACGCTAAACACTATGCAACAAAATATGATAAGTGTCAACGCTTTACACCCATAGTCAAAATGACCCATGGAGAACTCAAAGCAAGTCCTAGGCTGTTTATGCAGTGTGCTCTAGACATTGTTGGACCATTCCCCACGGGCACCTGCTCAGAAGCGCTTCTTGTTAGTCACAACAGATTACTTCACCAAATGGATTGAGGTTGAAGCCTTTGCGAGAATTCGTGAGGAGGAAGTAAAATGGTTCATGTGGAAGAGCACAGTATGTTGATACGAAATTTCTCGGGTCCTCATATCTTACAATGGACTTCAGTTCACTGGAAACATGGTGAAATCCTTTTGTGAGGAATTGAAGATCATCAACCGATTTTCTACACCATACTTTCCACAAGGGAACGGATAATCCAAAAGGTTAAACCGAATTATACTCGACAATATGAAAAAATGACTAGAGTCAAAAGGGGAAGTGAGTGGAAAAATTATCAGCTGTGTTATGGGCATACAGAACAACTCCTAGAAAGGCAACGAGTGAAACACCGTTTGCTCTAGCATATGGAGTAGAAGTAGTCATTCTTGTTGAAATTGGGAGCCCCACTATGAGATCTAGACTAGACGAGTAACAAAACAAGGAACTCCTTAAGAGTAACCTTGATGAACTGGAAGACGAGAAGCAACCTTGATCCGGATGGCCCATTATAATCAGAAGATGAGATCATACTTCTAGAAGAAGGTACATAAATGGGAATTTTAGGAGGGGGACCTAGTCTTAAAAAAGTTCTTCCAGACAGAGGGAAAACTTGGACCAATATGGGAAGAACCATATCTAATCAGTGGGATAGGGGGAAGCGGCTACTACCGTTTGAAAAAAGAAGAAGGAACGGACCTGCCAAAACTGTGGAATGTTGCCCATTTAAAGTGATACTTTATTTAAAGTTGTAAAGAGAATTATAGTAAATATCTTCCCGTGATTTTTTTCCCGCAAGAGTTTTTCACTTAAAAATTATTGGTGTCAGCTCTCATCATCTCTAATAACAACAATGAAAATAAGGGTGTAAGTTCTTGGGAGGGGCAATTCATAAGTCTTATTTTCAGAAGAAACTAAAAGAATAAGCCCTTAAGAGAGAAAGTTCATAAAACTACTTCCAGAAGTAACTAAGAGCGTAAGTCCTTGAGAGGACCGAACAATAAGTCCTACTCTCAAAATGAATTAAGGGTGTGAGTCTTTGAGAGGGACATTTCATAAGATGATTCTCAAAAGGAAAAACATCTTCTAAAGACGGGGGAAAAGAAGAATGAATATCTTTGAAATATAACGGCAAATAAACTATGCAAAAAAATAGGTGGCTCAACTGAACGAGACAAGCCCGCTCTATTGTATTTCAACCAAAGAAAAACCTATTCTTCGAGCCAACTTAAAAATAGGAGCAGGTACGGGTAAATAGGTAACTATAAAAATAAGAAAAATTCTTGTTAAGTGAAAGTGTTTTTCTAAATTTTTGCCAAGTGTTTGAGAAAAGGATAGAAGAAAGTGGAAGCAGAAAATCATTTGAGTATTGAAAAAAAGAAAGTTGATAAATGAAACAGTGAAACGGGAAAGATCTTCTCATTGACTTTTGAAAAATACATGAAGATCTATCGAAAAGTTAAATTACGAGAAAAGTAAAAAACACATGAAAAAGAAAAGTGCAAAGAAAATCAAACTAAGACTCCTCTTCTGGAGTAGCCTCAGCATGAGGGTCTGAAGCGGGAACGTCGAGAAGGTCAAGAAGGGACATGCGGGGAGCCTTATCAGATTTGGCATCACGGTAATCCGCATTATAGATCATACCCTCAACCTGTCAATAATGGCCTGGTACTCAACCTCAAGTTCAAACTCTTGCTCACCAGCCTTAGCCAAAGCTGCCTCCATAAATGACAACTTCCCCTCTGCCTCGGCCAACTTCCCTTCGACAACTGATAAGTTCTCCCCATTGATCTCAACAACCTTCTTTGACTCTTTTAGAGATTCCGCTAACCTCGCCCGCTCAGCTACAACGGCATCTAGTTCCTTAGTAAGACGAGTGACAACCCCTTGGAGTTCTGTCTAGACCTTCCTCAAATGGTCCTTCCACGAGGACAGCGCCATGAGACTTGTTTATCTCTCGCATCTTCTTCCTAAAGCCCGCCATCTCGAGCTCCATTGAGTAGATCTCCTCCTAGAGCCCATTGTGATAAGTCATAACCTACAAATATCCTTCGATAGTTAGTAAGTGAAAAAGAATAGAGGAAAGAGCAAAGAGATAAAATCAAAGAAAAATAAAAAATTACTTGCATCAGGCTGTGACTAAGGTTGATGACCTTGTCGTTAGCGAACATCTGGCGATGGGTGGCCGTGTCCGCGTCAGACTTGATCTCTTTCACGATGACGTGCGAGGAACGGGGATCCTTCAAGAAGCTCACAGAAGCAGGAACAGGTGGAGCCACCGTGTATCACCACCACCTTCAAACGTCAGTCCCCTCAGGAATCCCTGCGAACCGACAGAAGTAGGGGAGGCGAAGGAAAACGTTTTCCTATAGTGGAATGTCCTCGATTGTAGGGGCAGGAGGACCAATTGAAGTAGAACGAGGTGGAGCAGTGATAGTAGGAATAGGAGCGGGAGCCGTAGGTGTGCTGCATGAGGAGTTAGCGGATACCATTCTCAGATGAACATTCTTCTCGCCACCAATAGTTCCCTACAAGTTGCTCTAAGGCGCTTTGACATCTCTGATTCTTCTTAAGTAAAATGGAATAGTGCCTCTTGCTCTTTAGCTTCTTGTCACTATGCCTCCCTTTCTGTTTCTTCTTCCTCTTCTTTTGTTTCCTCCCGCTCAGACGCAGGAGACTCTGAAGGACTAGATGCCACAACATGGCAAAAGGCAAGAATGGGGACAGATCGGGGGATCTCTGAAGTTGGAGATGAAGAACCGGTGGCTTCGGCAACAGGAATGGGAGCACATGCAATGTTGATTTGCCTGTTTGGATCAAGGAGATCCTTCTAGTCCCTTTCTAGGCAGTTGTAGACAGTAGAGAGTTGTGCAGCTTTATCTCTTGGGACAAAGAACCTTTTGTTCAATTTCTAGTCTGCACAAACGAAGAGGTCATTAAAAAAAGAAGGAGAAGAAACCAGACTCCAGCTACTTACAGAAAGATCCTAAGGACCTGGGGATGATCTAGCGACCATCAGAAGGGTCCCGTCTTCCTAGCATTTATCCCCTTTTGGGAGATCAGTGACCAACCCCCCTCCCTTGTTTCTCGCTAGCACGGGGAGCCAAGTAGTAAGACCTGCCTTATTTTTTAATAATATACACGGCACAAACTTTGTCTACGCCTATGTTGAGGCTATGCCTCATATTTAAAACTTTATTCCTAAAAGGATCATGGACGTGCTAGGGTTGTACTGGGAAGGGGCAAGACAGAAGGTACCAAAAAATTCTTGAAAATGAGGGGAAATGGAGCTTCAATCCTAAAGCTATATACATGGGGGGTAGGATGACTTGGTATGGGCGATGACAAGTGAAAGACTTGGGTATTCCATCCTTGAGGCTACAAATGACATCTGAGGCGAAGACATCTTTATGATGATCCGTAAAGCATTTAAACTCATCATGGTTCCTAACTAAGGGTACAATGACATTAAACTCGTTCTCTCCCCCTCATGACTAAAGAAGAAAACTAAGAAAGAGAAACTAACAAAAGATGAGTAGAAAAGGAAGAAGAAGGGGACATACATGAGGCAGAGCAAACATGAAAGAAAAAATGAGGAAGACGAAGGCCTTATATAGCCTACGAACGTGAAAAATGAATGCATTGAAATTTATAAATCTGAAAAAAGAAGTAAAATGCAATTAATTATGAAAGGGCGTGCAACAGGCGTATGGAACAGAGCACTTGAAATGATAGAACCAACCATCATTCGCAACGAGAAAATGACGAGACGACAACCTGAAAGAGGAGGAAGCGTGTCTTGAAGACTCGCGCTAACTAAGAACAAAAAGGTGAAATGACACAGGCAATAACTGAGAGCGTGAATTGAAAATTGACGTTTGGCACTGAGAATAGGAAGGTGGAACGGCGCAGACAAGTGATGAGATACCATTCCTGAGAGACGCGCCAGCAATATTGAGAAATGTGGAAATGATGGTCTAGGTTTTTATTATTCAATAATGTACTTTTCCGCGTGCTATTAATATTTGCAGGACCAATAAAGCAGTGAAAGGTGAAAAAAGTCGAAGCTACCAATCCCCTACCAAGACACGCGTGAAGTGCACTCCGCCTCAACAAATTGAAATTCATTGATTGTAATGGGGCAAATGAATAGATAGAAAATCTACCATGAGCCACGTGGACGGAAAGGATTGATCAAGAGGTAGTAAGGAGATCTCCAGCGCATGAGAATGGGGAGTAGGAGATTTAATCATGAGAGAAGATCACATGGTTGCGGCTACATTGGTGGCTGAAAGATAGAAGGACGAGACATTTGATGGGAGTAAATAAGATGAAGGGGCTTACGCCTAATATTAAATCTCATTAGTATGGGCGAGATCCTATAGGCATAATAAAACCTCCTGAAAATATAGGGGAGAGGAGGATCATTCCCCTCATTTTATTATTTTGTTAAATTATTATTTCATCTCCACCTGAAGGCCTATATAAGGGCTCGTGTAATGAATGAGAGAGGACAACCTTTCAATACAACAAAAAGGACAACATTCAATGCATTTACTATACTCTCTCTTTCATTTCTCTAAACCTTTTACTGTTTTCATTAATAATTACTGTGACTCTATTGGTGCAAGAAAAAATTATTTACACTTCTCTAAAAATGAAAACGGGGTTATGGTTCTTTATTTGAACAATTATCCTTAGAAAAACGGGCAAACTATAAATCCTTCTCTCTAAAAGGAAAATAAAGTTTTTTTTCTCGGAATGAATTTCACAAAGGTATTTATTCTCCAACAAATATCGAGGTCATGAGAACGGATTCTAGGACTAAAGGTATTGAAACTTGAAATGTTTAAAACTAATTCTACTTCGGAAATAATTATTCTCAAGAGAACTTAGAAGCTAAGGTTTTCTAACTGTTTAAGAACAGGTTTCGTTGAAAGCTTGAAATCAGACCAATACCAGATTTTAATCCCCAAATTTTGACAAGTCTTTGAATGAAATACAGCAAAAGGGGAGTTCAATAAAAGAAATTTTGCTCAAACAAAGTGATTCTCATTGATCCAAAAGAAAATACAAAGGAAAGATACAAAACGATAAAAGAAAAAAGAAAAACATGGAAACGGGAGAAACTCTCTCAATGAGCCCGTAACAAATGAAACGGGAGAAACTCTATCAATGAGCTCGTAGCAAAGGAAACATGTGAAATTCTACCAATGAACGAGGGGCATCAAACTCGAACCTTTATGTTGAAATTATGAAATAGTACACTCATTCCTTACTAATTTTAATAAATTATTATGTTATTATTATTGTACAACATCTTTATCCCAGATCTTAACGTACGAGAGAAAGAAAAGAAAAATGAAGAAATGGGAAAAATGGAGAAAACTCTATCAATGAGTCGGTAGTGAAGAAAATGGGAAAAACTCTATCAATGTGCCCGTAATGAAAAGAACAAAAAGACATAATAATAAATGAAGGAGAAGCAATCATCATCGACAACAAACTAACTAAAAGGTTGCTCGACAACCACGAAGCACTTTGGAAAGACACAAAAAATGAAGGAGAAGTAATCATCATCGACAATAAACTGACCAAAAATTTGCTCAAAAAATGAAAAGTATTTGAAAACGGAAACAGAAGAACTTAACGGCAGAAAAAAAGGAGAAACCACCACTGTCACCGAACAATTAAAAAGTTATCTAGAAAAACTATGTCACGTAATTTCAAAAAGTACGGGCAGACGTGATAATGATCATTACACTTCAACAAATAAAATTATGTTGAGTGTATCAGAGGTCAATGAACAGTCAAAATCTCACATGCATGTGGAAGGATCTAGACCAAAGATCTCCATCATGAAAAAATGAAGGGAGATCAGAACCATAGGAAGAGATCTGGTGGTCATAAGTAATTCAGTAATTTTAAGGTAATATAGTCAACATAGTAGTTGAAAGAAACACATAAGGTATGGGGACTACATTTGGGAAAGATCCCACAAGCATGGCATTATCGAAAATATAAAGGAAGTATGGCCTGGTCTTCTAGAATAACGAGGGACTCTCACATTTTTTATTAATTTATCAATATCTTAAAAGACCTATAAATACACGCTCATGTAGTAAATGAAAGGCATAAATTGAATCCAAGAAAATTATTACACATAGCGTTTACTCTTCTCTTATCATTATAATCGTAACTTTTACAAATGTGAAGGAAAAATCTTTTACACTTATATTAAGTCATTTTGACGAAGGCCTTTTTTTGAGCAATCTCCCATCTAATTATTCTTTCAACATTTGTAATACATAAATAATAGTAAAAAAATTAAGATAAATGTAGGAATCTGATGTAGAAATCCATGAGCGCAAGAGTCATCACGTGAATGAATACTATGTTTCAAATCCACTATTTATTCCACTACATTTTTAAAAGAACATTTTAAAAGCTATTTTTCAGTTGATACTTTTTAAATACTACATTTTAAAAGTTATTTTTCATCCCATATCATTTCAAACGATACATTTCAAAGGTCACTTTTCAATTGACATATTTTGACACATATATTTGATGGACAAAAAGAAATGCACTACGTGTAATTTTTAATGATATTTTAAGATTAGTAAAACTGAAGGTGAACAAAATTATCTATAAATATTTTATTAAGATATGTTTGTGAGTATTTATGACTAAAAATATTTTATACATTTAAATAATATTATTTATATGGAACAACACTTGAATGAATTAGAAAACATATTTAGAGGTGTACAAATTCGGGTTATTGTTGCTTGAAATGTCTTAACAGGCCAACAAGTAGTGGACACAAATAGGAGCAGTGGGTCTCAAATTTTGGTGGAATGGGCAAAGCCTTCTTAGGCTAATAAGCTGAAGACAATTAGAAAAATGTTAAATTTCTAACTCAAACTATAAAAATTAGGAGTGTTCAATGATTGGTTTGGTCAGATTTTTAGAGGAAAATGAGATTAGACCAAAAATTACAATCCTTCTATATGAAGGATCGAACCGACCAAAACACTGTAAAAAATCTGAACCGACCAGACCAAACTTCAACGGTCGGTTCATACGGATTTTACGGTCTAAGTACGTGTTTTATACGCGTGATAAATACACATAATTTTGAAATTAAAAGTTTAATACATTGAACGTATTATACGCGTGATAAATATGCATTATTTCAAGGCATGCTTTAATAGTACACACATACGGGTGCTTACTTCATCATGAGGAAGTACATGTAGTACTTTTATAACTCATTCTCACATTAACTCTCTATTTCCTTTCCGATGTGGAAATGGGGAAAAGTCACTTTTTACTTGAAAAACACTTTATGGGTGTGTGTGTGTGTGTGTGTGTGTGTATTACAGTCGGTCTGGTCGATCCGGTCCAGAATTGGTTGAAATTCTAGACTGAACTGAAAGTTCGGTCCTCTCTAAAAGGAGGACCCATCCCACCAAATATGAGAAAAAAATCATCCAAACTAATCAACTTCGGTCCGGCCCGAATCAGATTACACGGCTCTAGACGATTTTTGAACACCCTTCATAAAAATTATGAGAATTTTTTTTATAAAAATAGGCAGAGTAGATAATTTATTTATCAAATTACACAGGCGTGAATGTAAGTATTTAATTACACATGTTTAACTTTCTTAAACACGTTATTTACCTCGGTCATTTTTAATCATTTTAAAAAAATTCGATTATTTTTACAGTTTGAGCTGAAAAGTTGATAATCGTTAAGAATATTATGGACCCAAGGCTCATAGAAGAGTACCCTTCACAAGGTGCAACGCAAGCGGCTAAGACTGACATTACAACTGTACAATGCATTACTCTAATTTCTAATTCTTTAATGATATATTCACTGGATCTTAGCAAGTTATTAGTACTTTGAATTCGAGTCATTAGATCAGCACCCAAGTGATGATAAAAAATCATAATTCACAAAGATAAAAACATTGGCTGTTGCTACAAGGATCCCAACCAACCGCTTTAATTTAAGCTTGTCTGCCTTCTGAAGAAGCAAAACTAGATTGAGCAGCAGATGCAATAGTAGCCTCAGGTGGCTCACACGATCCATAACTCATATTTTCCTGCACACAAAATCTAAAGGTATGCGCATACCACTTAAAAACTAATAAAAACGGTCACAAGTATAAAAGATCTCAAAAATATTCAACTAGCATGATTTAAAAAAACAGACATTCACGGGCAAGAAACATTTCCTCCCACACGCACAATTTGCTCTAAATTTTAGTAGTTTATATAATATACAGTATATATTATATATTCCTGTGTGATTTCGCAATATATTTTATATTGTTTATATTATATGAACAATGTGGATAAAAAATCAAAATTTCGCTGACGCACGTGGAGAACGATTGGTGCCGAATTTTCTTTTTTTGACGGTTAGGATATTTTATTTTTATTTTATCTTTAATCATTTTTTTTTTTAAGAAATAGTCTATTCTTAATGTTCACCTCAAATCTACTAGTTTTCAAACCGAAAGCATTTATATAGTTTCAAAATGACGTTTGGTTAATCACCAGTACTTGAGTACTGAAAAAAACAGTCAAGCTTAGTGCAGAGCTTGCGATAGGAAATGCTTTCGCACCCAAAAACCGATCGACCGTTCGTTTCATCAGCAGCTTCGGGAGCTCCCCCACCATCGCTTCTCTAATATTTTCATATAGTGCAAAATGAACTATTTTTCCAACTATATGCTTCAGTTTGATAATGTAATACTGATTCTTGCATACCTTGTAAAAATCCATAGCGATGAAATTAGGCCAGCATTTACCGGCAGCATTGTAACATGTATTCACCATGTTAAGTAAAGGTACTGATTTATCCTGGCAGGCTTGAGATAAATTAGCTTTCATAGATTCAAAATCTCTTCTGGTTTAAACCGTATATCAATAAAACCTCAAGATTTCATGTTGAACACACTAAGAATCAAAAAAATTATAGAGCGGAAGTATACATGAATCCATGACGATAGATCGATGTTTAGAGCAGAGCGGTTGGCATTCCAGATATACACGATTCTCTATTCTAGAGTCCACTTTGATTAAGTCTCTTAGTTTTGTTCTCTAACAATAGGATATTAGGGAGAATATAATAGTTTTCCATTATCGTGTAACCTAAGGACCGTAACCACTTATAGATAATTCACATTTTGGTATTTTATTTTAGCCTATTATAAAATATAAATTACCCTAAAGTTTATACACATTAAAAATGTCAATAACCTATCAGATACATTAAAACCTCAATTGTCAAAATCTTATATGATCACTTTTAATTAGGTTTAACTTTATTTGGCAGTTTGCAACACATAATTATTTACATATAAGTCCAATGTTGGATTAAGAATCGAACAATCTCCCACTTGGACTATATGTGAAACTTTATAATTATGTTTTGCAAAAATAACCGAACGCGTTCTACTTTGCTTTCATTACCATAATGTATCTATAACCAATCTGGTCCATCAATCACACCAGCATAGGATCAAAGCGGCCTTCGTTACATCAATCATAACTCAACCCATCAATGCTCACTTATATCAATACAACTGAATGACATGGATTATGATGTGGATGTGCAGCATGAAAATTTCATTTGATGTGATCTTAGCACGTATATTTCCAACTGGTCCTCCTTAAAACTTAGTGAGATCAAACCATATCAAAATCAGAGTGTGAATTAGTCAAAACATTATTTCTGCAGAAATTACCTTAAAATATTCATAAACTGAAATAACTGAAAATATGTCTATAAAGAAGAGCATTCAAAATCACAAACTCCCATTAAAATCGAATATCATCAACCGATAAGACACCCATAAGAGTAGTGTGCTCATAAAACACCTTGTGTGGCTATCCCTTAGTAAGCCGATTTGCAATCATGGAGTTTGTTTCGACGTGCTCTATAGACAACTGTTCACTCTGAACTTTTTCCTTAACAACCAAGAACTTGAAGTCTATGTACCTCGACTTTTTCGAGCTCCTGTTGTTATTAGAATAGAAGACTGCATACTCAATATCACAAAATAACTTGAGTGTCTCTCAATACTGTTCACTATCTGCAACCCTGTGACAATATTTCCCAATCATATTCTATGATTGGGTGCCTCATAACATGATATCTTGGCATCCAGCAAAATCAGAGTCAGTATACTCAACGATCTCAAATCCAATCTAACCTCCGATGCGTGAGCATGTAGTCTTTTATTCTCTGTAAATACCGTAAAATCCGTTTAGCTACTTTCTAATGGCATATGCCTGAATTGCTTAAATACTTGCCTAACATCCCAGCCACGTACGTAATATGCATACATGTATAAACCCGAGCATACATCAGACTCCCTACTACTGAGGCATAGAGACTCTTCTGCATTTCTTTTTTCCTTAAAATCATTCTTAGTACACTGATTGAGACTAAACATGTCTCTCTTAGCCATAGAGATATCACCTAATTTACAATCTTGCATGTCATATCTTTTGAGAACCTTTTTAATATAGTTCTTTTGTGATAATCCAAGAGTACCCCAAGGATGATCTCGATGTATTTGGATCTCTAATACGAAAGAGGCGCCACCAAGATCTTTCTTCTTAAAATTCTTAGCTTGAAATCTCTTAGTGTCATGCAATAAGCCTATATCATTGCTGGCAAGAAAAATATCATCCACATATAAAACTAGAAAAAATATGCTTGCTTCCACAGAACTTATGGTATATACAATCATCAACCAAATTTATCTCAAACCCCAATGAGATGATCACTGGATGAAACTTGCAATACCATTGCCGAGATACTTGCTTGAGTCCATAGATGGATTTTCTAACTTTACAATCATATTCTTTGAGTCTTACATCACAAAGTTTTCTAGTTACGTCATATAAATCGTCTCTTCAATGTCACCATTGAGAAATGTCATCTTTACATCCATCCGATACAGCTCAAGATTAATATGTGTCACCAATACTATTATAATTCTCAAAGAGTCTTTCGTAGAATTCGAAGAGAAAGACTCTTTATATCTTTATAGTCAATGCCTTCTTTCTATGCAAATCCTTTTTTGTGACAAGACGAGTCTTATTTCTTTCCACATTACCTTTTGAATCCCTTTTGATCTTAAAAATCCATTTGCAACCAATGCATTTCACACCTTCTGGTAATAGAACAAGATCACACATGTCATTGTCATTCATGTACTTAATCTCATCATTCATGACATCGATCCACTTTTGAGTGTTGAAACTTTTCATGGCTTGACGGAAGTTGATCGGATTATCTTCCATCACACCAATGCCAACCTCATGTTCTTGGAGAAATACAATATAATCATCTAGCACTGCACTTCTACTCTCCCTAGTAGATCTCCTTAATGACGTAGGTTCTTCAGGTTCTAGAGTTTGCTCTACTAAAATAATCTCTTGAATGGGAGGTTCTTCGATATTGTCTTGTATTGTGTCATGAACAAGGTCTAGAACACAGTCCAGATCATGCTAACAACACCTGTGGGAATATCAATGTATTCCCCTTGAAGGACAAAATCCGTAACTATATCCCNGTAAATGGGAAGCAATCGTTGGGAGAGATTTGGAATATCTATAAAGATGGGTAAAGGGAGTTTTCGAAATCCTTAAAGAATCTAAATGCTCTTGTATTTTTTGCAGATCTACGGCAGGGATTGCATCTCACGAGCGTGTGAAAAGCAAAGCAGTGCTTTATAAGGAGAGAGGAAGTTGTTTCGTGTAACACTGCACCCATTGTTGTCTTGGGCAACCCCTACCCATTTCAAAACACTTCAAAATCCCCCATTACTCTGCTTTGCATCCAATAGCATAAAAAACTTTAGCACTTAAGAAGCAAAAATGTCTTCCTAAAAAACATCTCATTCTGAAAGCAAGCCTCCTTCTAAAACTTTCCCTAAAGTCGAAAGATTCGTGAATGTAGAGGTAGAGCAAAGGTATGAATGGGAGATTCGCAACAAGAAATTTCACGAAGAGAAGGGCTTTCTCATCGAGCCAGTGTCAAACTTGGGCCTTCCTAAAGGTGTGGGCGAGATAGTGCAACAGCGTAAGTGGGAAAAGTTGTGCATGCACAACGAGTTTATCTGCATCCCTCTAGTAAGATAGTTTTATGCCAACTATAATCCTAAGTCGACTAAGGTGCGCATGCGAGTTAGGGAGTTCTCTGTTACTTCCTTGTAGATTAATGGGCTTTTAGGGTTAGGAGATTTTGAGGATGATTACTCTTTTATAGCCCCTAACATCACTGACCCCATATTAGAGAGCATGTTTAAGGATTTAACCATGCCAGGCATTAAATGGCACAATACCTCAACTGAAAATGCAAAATTTGTTCTGCGTACATCTTTAATTCTTGTTACAAGAGTCTGGTACCACTTTATTCGACATTCATTGATGCCCACAACACACAATCTCACTGTTACGCAAGATAGGCTTATTTTGTTACATCGCATAATGTTTGAGAAGTCAGTAAATGTTGGTAGAATTATGTTGTCATAAATTCAAGCTACTGTAGTAAAGAAGGATGGTTCTCTGTTTTCCCATGTTTTATAATTGCTTTGTGTTTAGTTAACAATGTTCCCTATTTGGAAAATGAAGATAGATTGGTGAACATGAGCCCAATTAGTGCTCTATGTATCTAAAGGCTAATGGAGCAAAAGGTAAAAAGATCAGTTGAGGAACTGGTGGGATGTATATCTACCTTGCCCACGAAAGAACACTTCTATAATTTGGAGCCAGATGATATTCTGCCCCTCCTTTGTAACTTATTCCAGAAAGCTAAGGAATTTGAAGTCTTCTTGCAGCGAGCTGCCAAATTTATGCAGTATCAAGCGCTCCAAATTATCACATTCTGGGAATACACTAAGGAGAGAGATTAGGCAATCAAGAAAGCTCTGCAAGAAAACTTTTCAAAGCCCCTGAGACCTTTCTCTACATTCCCTAAATCACTTTTCAGTACTGGAATGACACACAAAATGATGAAGAGGAAAACAGTCAGCAGCATCATGATGCAAGAGAAGAAGATCTAGAAGCTAGAATTAGGAAAAACCTAGAGAAACAACTTCAAGAACAAACTCCTGAAGCAGAAAGAGTAGTAGAGTTAGAGGAGGACGAAGCTATTTCTGGTGGAGAAAAAGATTTGGTTGAAAATGAAAAAGAGAGAGAAGTAGTGGATATAGTAGAAGAGCTAGAGGAAGCTGAGAGGGAAAAGAAATTGGAAGCATTTTTAGACAAAGTGATCAAGTAAAGATGAATCGTAAAATGAGGAAGGGGTAGAAGACGGTGAAAAAGAAGAAGAGTTACAAGAGGTAGATGAGAGTGAAGAGGAGATTGAAACTCCCCCTACCAGAAAATCAAAGGCACTCAAGAAGACCCAAGATAAGGGTAAAAGAAAACTACTCACCCCTAACCCTGAAACTAGAGCAAAAAAGAAGGCAAAGCCTAAAACAAAGGCTAAAGGGAAGGAAGTAGCAGAAAAAAGCTGAAGCAATAATCCTAGCAAATGTCAAAAGCACCAAGAAGAAGTAGAAAGTAATTGACGAACCCGAAGAAGCAGATGATCTTACAGAGCAGATCAAATATGTGGAAAAGCAATTACCTAAGCTTAAAGAGGCTTCCAAAAAAAGAGGTGGCCTAATGAGCTCCTCAAAGCGTTGAGAAGCATGGGTTTGCTGCAGTAACTGGCTGCAGTAGCAATGGGAGTAATCTATCTCTTTTCTTCTTAATATTTTTTTAGAACTACCTGTTTTAAGTTTGGGGAGAAAGGATTAGCTCTTTTCCTTTTTATTAGTAGTTTTTGTTTATCTTTTGGTTGGTGCTAGCTAATTTTGTGTGAGCGTGCTTGATGTATAGGCTACTGCTAATTTGCACCCCCTCGCACAGTATATGCATAATAAATATGTTTGTATATATAAAGAGCAACACATTTATACCTTTAGTATGCTGAATCTAGACTATTAGGAAAATTCCCTCAATATTTTGCAGTCAGGAGCTTAGTTAGTTGCTTTAGGGAGTCGTGGATATTTTAAGTTCAAATGAGGGTTTAAGCTTTGAGTTAGGCCTGCTTTGTGGCTAGAATCTGCATGCTATAGGAAAATGATTTTATATAAATTCTCTCTAAAAACAATTGTAAATACGAGTTAATGTTAGAAAAGTAATGTTCAAATTGTAAACTAAAGACCTCATTTTTCACAAAAGAAAATCTAAAACTTAGAATATTCATTTCAATTGATTAATATAGAAACAAATCAAAGGAAATGAAGACCCACAAAAAGGATAATGTGTGCCCTTTCTCACACACATAAGAGTCTAAGACTTAATTTAATTGCCGAATATATTTTTTCAAACTATTCCGAGTTATTAGTATTTTTAACTCATGAAATATTTTGAGCTTCAATTTACTTGTATAACTTTTATCTGCTTCCATTTACTTGGACAACTTTTATCTGCTCGTCATTAGTATCTTTAACTCATAAAATATTGTGTTCTTCCATTTACTTGTATAACTTTTATATGTTTCTTATTATAAGGACCACATACAACACACGTGGGAGATTTTTAGTTATCTTGAGAAAATTTTATTTATCTATAATATTTAATTTTTAATATATTAAACGTGGAATGAGAAAAATAATCATTTTTACATCATTTTGTCCATTTCTTATTTAACAACTTTAACACAACCCTTGAGTCTATTAATTATGCATAATTGATGATTTATTTTTCTCCTTTTTTGTTCTTTCTAATTAGAATTTTTGTTGGTTAAAAGGTAAATATATTAACCAAGAAGAAACTCAAAATACACAACGACAATGGGCATACTCCGGGAAAACAAAGCATCAAAAAGAGCTCAGACTAAGGACAAGCCTACAAATAAAAACCTTACACAATCAATTATCAAAGAAATCAGGTCATATGTAAATTCCTAACTTTAGCCTGGAAAGAGATTCTCTCTTATCATCCTTATCATCTTTTTGAATTTTATTTTAAACAAGAGAATATATTAAGTTATTTCATCGTTAAAAAATATATAAAAAAAAATTCAAGCGATCATCAATAAAGAATAAAATATGCTTTTAGTTTTTGAGGAAGCTTACCCACCCTAAGGCCTAGGCCTCGGGGAAGACTGCCCACCTCGAAGCCTAGCACTTCGGGGGAGTTTACCCTCCTAGGGTCAAGCATCCCGGGACCCTTGAGGGTCGTAGATGGTGTTTGTGTGAGTCAACTTGCGTTTTGACTAAGTCCCAACAGAAAGAGGTTCCCCCTTAGAGAAGGACTTAAGGGTGGGAAATCTCCCGCCTTAGTTCAAATGAGGCACTTGGGCCGAGGTAGAAGCTTGCGGGGTGTCATTGTATAAGTCCAATTCACCTAGGCCAATCAGAGATGGGCCGAGGTAGAAGCTCGCAGGGTGTCATTGTGGGGTACGAGGAAAGGCTGCACTGACACCCGAGGTCATCACATGTTATGTCGTACCCCACCAAGCCAATCAAAGAAGCCTAAAGCCGGGGGTTGGTCCGAGGAGACATCCCATCAGAGGAGAGGTGTGCTAATGTACGGAGACCAACCCAAACTTAAGGCCAGTTTCCTACTATAAATATCTTAGTAAATGCACTTTAAGAGGTACGCAACAACTTTCAACTACTTATCTACTTTACTCTCCTTCATCCCTTTACTAACTTAAGCTTCGATCTCCTACTTTACCTTTCCCTATTGCAGGTATGGAAAGAGGAGTGGTGCAGACATATTGTTGGCCTAATCTCACCCCTGAGATTTAGCTATCAACAATTGGCACCGTTTACGTGGACGAAAGGGTAAACATACCTTGCCTTATAGTTTCCACCATAAGAGTTAATAATTGAGTCAGATATCCAATAGGATAATCAGATTTAGTCGAGGGCCTGCCCCTTCTACGCATTCAAGGGAGGCCTCAGTTCCTGAGGAAGTGCCACCCCTATGCCCCAACTAACTAGAAGGGTAAATGTCCAAAGAAACCATCGAACCCAATGATTGCCGAATAGCAGAGACAAGTCCAAGCACTCACGCTATCCCTTAACCATCAACATCAAGCCCCTCATATTGGTAACCATGATCCAGAGGAGGACATTGAAAAGGAGGTGGAACAACGAGCCCAGACCGCTGGGTCAAACGCCGGACGAATGTGAGCTATGCATCATAACAACCTTGAGGATCTACGCACAATGCTTAATGAAAAATAAGGGTGCATACCAAATTCAAAGATATGACAGAAAGTGATATTGGGGCTAAGCGCGGAGATCAAACAGCTCCAAGAGCAAATAAGTTATATGAGGCGCGTCGGAGCTATGAACGTTCCCTACTCTGCTGAGGCCCTACTTCAACATGCAGAACCTCCATTCATAGAAGAGATCATACGAGCTGAGATGCCCCCATGGTTTAAAATGTCATCCATCACATCATATGATGACACTAGGGAGCCTACTGAACACTGGAGACTTTGAGGACTTGGTTGGAGCTTCAGGTACCCCAGTGGCTATCATGTGTAAAGCATTCCTATTTACACTTTCATCCTTAGCACGTGCTTGGTATCGACAGCTAAAACTAGGCTCTATCTCATCATTTGGTGAACTCAATAAGATGTTCATCCACCAATTTATAGGAGGAAGAGACCAAAGGAAGCCTACTATCATCTCCTGACTGTCATGCAGCAGAGGGACAAGAACTTACATGACTATGTCATCAGGTTTAATGTGGAGGCCCTGAAAGTGAAGGGGTACAATGATGACATAGCCCTTACAACAATGATGGCCGGGCTGAGTGATAAGTGATTATTATGGTCCCTGGCGAAGAAGACACCCACAAGTTTCGCTGAGTATATGAGTGTGACTGAGCTCCTAAGCTCACGAGATGGGGGTTGAACAAAGGACAAGCCAAGGGAAGAAAAGAAACCCGACCAACATGGAGAGGAGAAAAGGCCTCATGAAGAGGCAAGGCCACTTGAGTCAAGCAAGCCAAAGTCTTTACACGTCGACCAATTTGTTAACCTAACTCCACTAACAGCACCTCGAGAGCAGATACTCATGCAAATCGAAGATAAAGGATTGTTGAGGTGGCCAGATAAATTGATAGAAAATCTGGAGCACCGAAATAAGAATAGATATTACTTGTCCCACAAATACCATGAGCACCACACAGCTGAATGCCATGACCTCAAGTAGGAACTTGAGAACCTATTCCAAAGAGGGTACCTCAAGGAGTATGTTGCCACCAGACGATGAGAGTACAACGCACCACCACCACAAAGGGCCAACAAGGAAATTGGACCCACAGAAAAAACCACTAGGGAAGTGATAACCATATAGGGAGGACTATATGAAGGTAGCTCGAATCGGAGCTGGAGGAACCCAGCCCCACAAGCAAGGAAGGAACCTGACGCCTATCTTAATGCAACCCTCATAACCTATCATTATCTTGACGAAGCAACACAAGCCACCAACATATGTTACTTCATCCCTGCCTAAGAAGAGGTGACCTTTACCGATCGAGACCTATTAGGGTGTCCACCACCCCCATAATGATGCCCTGATAGTCACCCTTACCATTACAAACATTCGAGTCCAAAGTTTGCTTATCGATGGAGGAATTTCTGCTGACATACTAGGGATGAAGGCCCTGATTCAGATGAGACTTAATCTTAATGACTACATTCCTGAGGCCACAAGCCTAGTAGGCTTTGGAGGAGAAATCATATTCCCTCATAGGAACATTGAACTTCCGGTCACCATGGGAAAGTACCCACAGCTGGTCACACTAATTATGAAATTTATGGTGATCCACGACACCCGAGCTTACAACAAGATCTGAGGAGACCATTTATACACATGGCTAGAGCAGTCCCCTCATCTTACCACTAAGTCATGAAGTTTTCCACTCCACATGATGTGGGAAATGTCAGAGGGGGCAGAGATCCTCCAGAGAATGTTACGCCACATCATTGACCTAGAGAGAGGCACTTATTTTAATGCTCCAAAGTCATGGGGACATGATGGAAGAGGATGTCACCCCACAAGACAGAGCCCGCATGAAACTATAGAGAATTTTAAGCAAGTTGTGCTGGTTACAGGTGACCCAACTAAAGTGATTAAGATTGGGAGTAACTTCACCAAGCAATCAGAAGCTAAGATGAATGCATTCCTCTAGTATAACATGGATGTCTTCACCTAGACACATGAAGACATGCGGGATAGACCCAAAGGTCATAGTACACAGGCTATGAGTGAACAGCGAGGCTAAGCCAGCTAGGTAAAAGAGACGATAGTTTGACAAGGCGAGGACAGAGGCAACGAACGAAGAAGTGGGCAAGCTCTTTGAGGCTCAACTCATCAGGGAGATCCACTAGACCCAATGGCTATCAAATGTAGTGATGGTGAAAAAATATAATGGGAAATGGAGAATGTGTGTTGATTTCACTGACCTCAAGAAGGCCTTCCCCAAGGATAGCTTCCCACTTCTTAGGATAGACCAGTTGGTGTACACCACATCAGGGTATAAGGTCTTATGTTTCATGGATGCATACTCTGGCTACAATCAGATAAGAATGTGTCCCTCAGATGAAGTAAAGGTTGCATTCACCACTGAAAGAGGTTTATACTATTATAGATCCATGCCTTTTGGATTAAAGAATGCTGGGGTCACATATCAACGCCTTGTCAATAAGATGTTTGTGAGGCAGGTAGAGAGGAATGTAGAAGTATATGTTGATGACATGCTTGTTAAGAACACCACCATTACTTGCTTCTCGACGGACCTAGCTGAAACTTTTTAACCTCTAAGGGAATACAACATGAAGCTTAATCCAGCAAAGTGTGTTTTTGGAGTAGGGGCGGGGAAATTTCTTGGGTTCATGGTAAACCAAAGGAGGATTGAATCAAACCCAGATAATATTCAAGCTCTTGTGGAGATGCAACCACCCCGAAACGTGAATGAAATGCAGCGGTTGAATGAAAGAGTAGCAGCCCTAAATCGATTTGTATCCTGAGCCATAGAAAAGTGCCTACCTTTTTTTAGCACTAAAAAATGTTAAGGATTTTCAAATGAATGCAACAAGACCTTTGAGTAGCTAAAAGAGTATCTAGGGAAACCACCCTTATTGAGTAAACCGGTCCTTGGGGAGATTCTCTTCATATGCATGGTTGTCACTCTAATCGCAGATAGCTTAGCCCAGTCAGGGAAGAGGGGAAAATCCAACGTCCTATGTATTACACTAGCAAAGCTCTCACTGATGCCGAGTCATAGTACCCGGAAGTGGAGAAGCTAGCCTACGCGCATGTTACCTTCACCCGTAGGATTGAGACCCTATTTTCAGGCACACCCAATCACCATCAGGACCGAATATCCATTGAGGTCGGTGTTGATGAGACCTGGGGTATCTGTGAGGATAGCTAAGTAGGCTATTAAGTTATCATAATTTGAGATAAAGTTTGAACCAAGGAGTGCTATCAGAGGCCAGACTGTCATAGATTTTTTGGTGGAATTAACCCTGACCTTAGTCTGGAATTAAGAAGCACATGAGAACTTTACATTGATGGATTTAACAACGTAGCTGGCAGCGGAGCGAGTCTCATCCTCATCACTTCTGATCGAATCTCGCTCGAATATGCCCTAAAGTTTGATTTCTCAACCATAAATAAAGCGGAGTGTGAGGCGTTGTTAGCAGGTCTCATGTTGGATGTGGCCTTGAGAGTGAGAAATCTTATAATGTATAGTGACTCACAGCTTTGTGGTGGGACAAGTGAAATAGGACTTCCAAGAAAAGAGGAGTGCATGGAATAATCCTCTATCAGGTTAAGACTCTCTTCTCAAGACATGGCAGCCATCAAGTTGATCACATTTTTGAGGTGCTAGAACATCAATGCAGACTCCCTGGCAGCATTTGGACATGAGTTAGACAGGACTATCCCAGTAGAGCACCTTGCCCACCCAAGCATCAAGCGATTGGAATCTATAGAATTAGACCTTGCCAAGGTGGAATGGAGGATCCCATTATTCTCTATCTTAGCCAAGGAGAACTCCTAGAAGACAAGACCAAAGCAAGACGAGCCTAGTATGCCTAAGCCCGATACACGCTGCTAGAGAAAATCCTATACCGAAAGGGTTTTCACTATCGCACTTGAGATGTGTGAGAAAGGAAGAAGCCGACTATGTCATGAAGGAGTTTCATGAAGGTACATGTGGAAACAATTTAGGGAGCAAGCCCTGGCACACAAACTGATAAGGCAGGGCTATTACTGGCCCATCATGAAAAAAGATGCTAAGGTATTCGGGAGAATATGTGATCATTGCCAGAAATTTTCCCCTTACCCTCAACAACCGCCACAATAGCTCATGTCCGTGATTAGTCCGTGGCCTTTTTCGTAGTGGGGGATTGACCTCATAGGCCCTCCCTCTCAATCAAGGGTAAGTAAAATTCACCGTTGTAGCTATGGACTATTTCACCAAATGGGCTGAGGCTGAGCCGTTGGCGATGATAACTAAACAAAAGATAAATGCTTTTGTTTGAAAAAATATTTTATGCAAATTCAGTGTTCCTCATACTATTGTGATGGATAACGCGAAACAATTCGGTAATGCAAGGTTTAGGGATTTTTGTGACATCTTTGGTATCAAGTAAATCAAGTCCTCCCCATCCTCAAGTTAATGGACAAGTGGATGCAGTTAACAAAATTATCAAGCATACCCTGAAGGCGAGGCTCTAAGACTTGAAAGGAGCATGGTCGGAAGAATTTCCTGGGGTTCTGTGGTCCTACCGAACCACTGGTCAGGGGTCAATGAGAGAGACCCCTTTTTCTTTTACATTTGGGATGGAAGTAATGGTTCCCATAGAAATTGGGCTACCCAAGCAAAAGTAGTGCTCGTATGATGAGAAGACGAATGAAAAATTCTCTAGGGTCTCGACCTCATTGAAGAACACCAGAAACAAGCTCGACTAAGAACATTAGCATATAAGCAGAGGATGGTCCACCACTACAATTCACGAGTGAAAGAAAGATCGTTTAAAGTAAATGACCTGGTCTTACGAAAAATAGAGTTTGGACCTGATCGTGTCAAGGGGCCCCTTCCCCTCAATTGGGAAGGACCTTACAAGGTTGTTCGAGCACTTAGGCTTAGAACCTATGAGTTGGAAGATCGTTGGGGGAACATACTTAAGCACCCATGGAACGCTGTAATAATTCTTGAACACTTAGGCCGTACCCCACGGTCAATGCCACCAATACCCTTGGCTTCTTCAAAGTAGAAGCGAACCCAAGGGCCAATAAATGATACCTCATGGTCACCACAACCCTTGGGATCTTCAAAGAAGAAGTGAACCCAAGGGCCGCTACGCCATATCCCAAGGTTAGGCTACCAGTACCCTTGGGCTCTTCAAAGTTGAAGTGAAGCCAAGGGTCATCAGGCTGAACCTCGCAACTCAACACCACACTTTAGCCTGGGCCTATAATCATAACGGCCTGCGCTAGAGGGGAATGAGGGTCATTACTAATACCCTAACAAATAAAGTGCAAGAGCAAAGCATAAGGATAAAAAGACGAGATGCCAAGAAAAATTATAAATGATATTCATAAAGCCATCAAACGTCATATATTTCCCATTACATGTTCTCATTACATATTTCCAAAAAAAAAATAAGTGTTTACTAAGAATCAGGTAAAAGGAGGATGATGAGGAGAAACGGTAGACACTATCAGGAGAAAGTCAAGGTCTAAAGAAGGGTAATGCTCCAAAACCAACTCCCTGGCCATGGCTACACCACCACCAAACTCTTCAAATAAAGCATAATCCATGTTGACTTAAACATAACCAAGTCCTGAAAAACCTTCGAAGCACGTCCCCAAGTAGATTTGGCCTCAGATCGAGCTTGTAATAACTCAGCCTACACCCTAGCAAGCTCATCTTTTGACCCCTTAGCATCATCGTGGGCCTTGGCTAGATCATCTTTTACCTTGGCAAGTTAAGCTTAAGCCTCTATAAGTGTACCCTTAAGAGGGAATCGCTCATGTTTCAACATCTTGACAATATTGCCAAGCTTAGTCTCTTCCACTTTCAACACTCTAACCTCAGCAAAGGATGCTTGAAGGCTCATGTCTTTCTCTTGTACCTATGAACGAAGCACTCATCCTTAGCCAGGGTAGAACTTAAGTTCACTCGATATACATCACGCGTAGTACAACAATCCTCAATCTCCCAAGCTACCTGGGCATGCAGGCATCGTGTGGCCTCTAACTCCCCTGTCAAGTATGCAGTGGCCTCGTCATGCGAACATCGAGTAACCTCTAGCTCCTCTATCAGATAGGAAGAGACCTCCATGTGCAAAAGTTGTGAAGCCTCTAACTCCTCAGCACGGTTGTGGTGGACTACCTTAAATTCTACCTCCAAACAAGCGGCCTCGTCAGACGTCCTTACACCATGACCCATCACCTCATGGGTAAGGTCCCGAACCTGATATTTGAGCAACTCATTCTCCTTGAAAATGGAAGACTTGTCTTCCTAAGCTTTCCTGGCCAAAACACGGGCAACATCCAGGTTAATCTTGAGTTGAGCCCCACGCTGCTCCAATAGAGCACAAGCCATATATACCTGAAATAAAGACCAATTAATAAAGCTTATTAAAGATAAAGTAAAATAAAGAGAGGGAAATTATATGGAGATCAATCTGAATGGAAACAGTAATACTAATAGAAGAGAGACATTGGTCCCCTACGCTATCAACCCCAATACCCCTTCAATCGGTAATCGCCTCTTGTGCTTCTCCAAAAAAGCCTCAATCTCAACCCTCACCCTAATGAGGAACTCATGGCTCCGGTCGACATTGTCATCATCATTATTGAGAGCAATCACCTCTGGGAGTTTCTTAGTCACGTAAGGGCCTGTATACTTGTCAAAAGTAGCATCTCCCTAAGACTCCCCTAAGCCTCTAATATCACGAATACGAGTGCAAGTGTCACCCTATATTACTTACACAGGCATAAGAAATACCCTCGAGAGCTGGATCAGCTGCCTCAACATCTAGGCCTTTACTAGTGTCATTGACCCCTATGGCACGGGGAGACCCTAAATCAAGGGTCGCCCTACTATCAATGATTATCTCATCCTAAAATTCTTCGATAGTGGAGACCATGTCTAGTTGAATCATGCTGGCATTAGGACATGTGACAACATCAAGTACATCCTCCCCATTATCCTATGGGACATTTCCACCCTCACTTTCAAAGATAGGAATTATGTCTGCCTCAATAAGAGTGTTATAAACTCTGGCCCTGGTGGTAAAGTCACCCCTAAGCCCTAATCCTCTTTGTAAACAACAAGTCTAGTAAGGGCTCAATATATTCCACGTAGGTGTCACAGTTGGACAGAGGGAAACTCCGAGTAGGTCCTGCAAAGCTACCAAAACCTCTATTTGCAGGCTAAGGGACATGAGATGGCCCACCAAGGTTATCGGGGGCGTCACCTGCCTGTTGGGGGGCATGAGAAGACCCACCAAAACAACCCTCACTTTTTGACGCAGAGGAAAGGTCCTTAACTGTCATTTCTCTCTTCCTCTTCTTAGACTCACTCACCTATTTTTTGGCTTCGGGTCCACCTAAGAAAATAAATACAGACATAAGTTGCTTACTCAAAAGTTGTCTACGAAGGCACAGTAAAAAATGAACAAACGAGTTATTTACTAAGTGTGAAAATATACCTCGAGGCATCCATAAAGCAGCGATGAGAAACAACTTTGATTTTACTAGATTATGTTCGTTCAAGAGGAACAAACACTTTGGCTTGGCCGACGAGATCTGAAACGCCAACTCAACTTGTCGATGCATTGCACCATTTAACGTAGCGCGATTACCTCTCATCTTTGTGATCACGAAAACATAAGGAGAATAACCCCAATGGTTATTAAGTATATATGTATATGTGTGTGCACATATATATCAAACATAAATAAATGAGGCTCTCACCAAGAGTAAGTACGAGATCTAAATGAGTAAATTTACGAAGCACCATCCACGACTCATCCAGGGAGGACTCCGCTCATCTGGCCCATTCACCACCCGTGAAAAAACCAACGGTACTTGGTGTCTTTGTTGTTGGATGGTAAATTAAGAATCAGAATACGCACCTTCCCCCTTGAGGGCTCAAGTAGAATAGCCCAAACCCATGACACTTATACTGGAAGAGGTCTTGTATTACCTTAAAATCAAGGGGGAACTTAAGAATGACCGTCAATATCATGTACACCCATAAGATGTTCCTCCAGGAGTTAGGGAGAAGTTGGCATGAAGTGCAGTGGATCCTCCTAAGGACTAACCTCACTACATTAGGAAGAGGAAGCCGGAGCCCACACTCGAAATGGGACTGGCAGAAAGTAACTTCACTATCAGGGGGTCTCTAACTAACTCGTCGGGACGAGGGAGTCTTAGAGTGATTGAATTAGGGATGGAATACTTCTCCCTGAACCCGTCCAAATATTGCCAGGTCATGGTCCTCTTAAAAATGCCAATTGCATAAGTCTTCTTCATGCTCCCCCAACCTCAGCATGCTCATGGTCACCTTCTTCTTGCCTCCTATCTAACCCAACTTCAGGATTGACACTGCCTGCGTCGTGCCTACTAGATGCCTCTGACTCACCACCCTCGTGGCCTCCCGAGTCCACCGATAAGGACCCTGAAAATTCACCCTCGGATGACCCCCAGACAAAAGAGTAGTTTTAGAAATCAGAAGCTATAAACATGATTGAACAATGAATAATGAGGTGAATATGACCTAAATAATACAAAATGGAGATAAGGGTCACACAATGGTGAGATAAAAGGGGCTAACAATGCCTTGGGGAAGCTTAGCAACCTCGAGGCCTAGCGCCTCAGGGAAGCTTAACTACTCTGAGGCCTAACATCTCGGGGGAGACTACCGAGCAGTAAGGGGCCTATATTAAAAAGAGAGAGAAAATGGAAGGAAGATTAACTTACACCAAGTGGAAGAGGAAGTGGGGAGTGAAAATAAGAAAAATTAGAAGGAGGAAACCTCTTGTTTATAAGAATCCAGGGCTCATCTTAGCCATCCAAAGGGCCCCTGGGTTGAAGGTCTAGATTGCCTCGAGTAACATGACCATTATGACACATAAAACAAGGTACGAGTCCTTTCATTTGGCCTACTAATAAAGTAGGACACTAACAGTGGTGTCATATCAACATGAAAAAAATTGGCTGAACTCCCTGAGTCCATGGAATATTAAGGATGTCGACGAGTTAGGGGCCAACTGTTATACCTATTTTTTGGGCATGTATAAAAGACATTTAAGGGCACGTTAATGGGGTTAAGACCCTTCACACGAGTGTTTGACGTGTCACAGAGATCATCAACCCCAGGGTCTAGGCCTCGAGAAAGCTCATCAAAATAAGGGCCTAGGCCTCGGGGAAGCTCATCAACCCCGAGGTTAGGCCTCAAGGAAGCTAATCAACCCCGGGGCCTAGGCCTCAGGGAACCTTACCCACCCGAGGCCTAGGCTTCGGGGAAGCTTCCAGGGCTAGGCCTCGGGGAAGCTCACCCACCCTGAAGCCTAGGAAGCTCATTAACCCTGGGGCCTAGGCTTCAAGGAAGCTCATCAACCCTGGGGCTAGGCTTCAGGGAAGCTTACCCACCCCGGTGCCTAGCACTTTGAGGGAGTTTACCCACCTCAGGGCCAAGCGTCCCGGGACCCTCGAGGGTCGTAGATGATGCTCGTGTGAGTCAACTTGTGTTTTGACTAAGTCCCAACAGAAAGAGGTCCTCGTTTAGAGAAGGACTTAAGGGTAGAAAATATCTCACCTCAGTTCAAATAAGGCACCTGAGTTGAGGTAGAAGCTCACAGAGTGCCATCGTATACATTCAATACACCTAGGATAATCAGAGATGAGGGTGTGAGAAATGGAATGAAGCCTACTACCAAAGAGTCTGTCAACCTGCGCCCTTTAACGTGTCATCATAAGCATTTAATACGGCTGGACCAATAGAGGTCGATGAAGTACATTGTGTGATACGAGGACAGACTGTCCAGGCACCTGAGGTAATCACATGTTACCTCGTACCCCACCAAACCAATTAGAGAACTCTAAAGTTGGGGGTTGGTCTAATGAGGCACCCGATTGGACGAGAGGCCTGCTAATGTACGGAGACCAACTCAGCCTTAAGGCCAGCTTCCCACTATAAATACTCTAAGTAAAGACACTTTAAGAGGCATACAATAACTTTTAACTACTTTACTTTACTCTCATTTATCTCTTTACTGACTTATGCTTCAGAGGGGTAAAGAGGAGACCACCCTTCCCCCCTCCCCTTTTTGCCTCGGTCTCCTACTTTACCCTCTCTCATTGAAAGTGCGGAAAAAAGAGTAAAGTATACACATTGTTGGCCTAATCTCACCTCTGAGATCTAGCTGTCAACATATGTTAAATCCCGTTTGAAGTTTTAATTGTTTAATTTATCATTTTCTATTGTAATTCATTGGGAAATATTCAAATTATTCCAGTAATAAATTTGCACTTAGTAAAAAATGGATTCGTCATTTTTGCATTAATAATAAACAATTAAAATAGATTTTTTATCTGATCCACTTATAATTTATCCACTTATTGTAAGTTTTAAAATACCCCTCTTTTACACATGTGGTTATTGCTAATTAGTTATTTTATCATATATAATCAACTAGAAAATGATACATATTATCATTATTTTAAAAACATCTTATTGTCAAACATTCATTCACCCAATCACATGAATGAACTTGAAAATCGTATAAGAGATGAATTTGAAGAATTCATAGAATGAAAGTATTAGCTACTTTAATGATTTTATTATAAACTTATCCTATAAATAGTGCAACTGAACTTTGTAAAAGTAATCAAATCTTAGTTTTTAACTACATCTCATTGTTAAACATTCATCACCCACTCTAATGAAATTGAAATAATTAATGCATCACATGAATAAACTTAAAAATTCATAAAGGACGAATTCGAAAAATTCATGAATTGAAAATGTTAATTACTTTAATGATTTTATTTATAATTTTTTCTTATAAATTGTGAAACTAAGCTTTGCAAAATTAACCAAATCTTCATTGTAAAATTGTTCTTTAGAATTTTTATTCACGTTAAGTTGAAAACTATATTGATAAAGAATGAATGGGTCGTATAATTTTTATCAATATAGTTTTCAACTCAACGTCATATTGGTACATGTTACACAAAATCGACTAGGTTAAACATGACATACGATTCTTTTATTCACCTTAAAAAATCATTTAATACAAAGTCGTAGAAAAAATTTGATTTAGTGAATTGATCCTCAAATTTGAAAAATCATCAGTTTCACATTAGGAAACTCAAAGAACATATCTCAAGGGTTGGTGAAGGCCTTGGACTTCAAAGTTTACTCCATTCTAGGTCTTGAGTTTGAATACAACGAATTCCTTGAGGCCATGGTCTTTGGTGTTAAAACTAACGATTTATTTCACTCATATAGAAAAACTTATTAGGGCACATGCATGAGCCAACGAGATAGTCGGGTGCGAAAAGGCTGATCTGGACACTCTTGGAATATATAAATAATTTCACAAGGGAAGGGTTAGGGGGATTGGTTCATAGCGTGATTTTTATTATCAAGCTACAAGGTTCAAGCCTGAGGGTTGGAGAGACTAAGCCTCTCACGTCCACAAATCATTCTTTTATTCAATCAATCTCATGTAGAAGGGCCTATACCGGAAAATCAAATGTCATAATTCAGGTGAAAGAAAGGTCGATCTTCTTGTATACCTGCCTGTGAACTATTCTCTCTCTTTCTTTGATCGAATCCCTTGGTTCCTTCTTTTAAAAAGAGTTATCCCCTGTCTGTATCAGTCTCTATGGCAATCTTTCTTTAAGCAGAAAGCGTGTTCAATCTCTCTGATTAAGGTACTAGGGGCTCACTAAACTCTCGAGAAATGGCTTTCGGCCTAAGATCTTTTGAAAGTGCTTTTACTTTCCTTTTCACCAAGCATTCCCGCTCTACTGGAAACTATCCTCTATAAGAAATTCTAGTAATCAACTTGATTTTTTTTATTTTGGTCAATCCGAAAAGAAGAGGCAGGGCTAAACTCCCCAACTCAATCAATGAGTGCTCATTGGTCTTCTTGAAACTACCCCGCCAAAGGGATATTGGAGTCGTAGCACATATCTCTCCTCGGGAAGGATGGCTTATTCAGAAAGGGACCCATCTTTATCTTGCTGGACTTGAAAAGCAGGAGAAGCGGACGACTGAGATGGTGGATTATTTCCCTCTCACTCCTTTCTTTTTTCTTTCTCACTGTCATCATGATGAATGTGATGAAGGAAGGCCAGCCTGCCCAACAAGTAGACCGGAATAACTAGCTTCTAGTCCAACTAGCTTGAGCTCCAGCCTAAACCTAAAAATCTAAGCTTCAGAAAGCCTTCTCCCACACGATGAGATGAATTCTGTCTCTCCCTTACCTAGAGGGATAAGGTGATCGTACCACTTTTGGGACCACGAGCCACCATGGGCTCGTTTTCCTACAGGAGTTTGATACCTTGACTTCCCTTTTCAAAGATCTCCTTGTTCTTCTGCGATCTTTCCTGCGTGGATGACCGATTGATGCTATGTGGATGTAGATCACTTGGAGTCTCTTTGGAGATAGGCCTTAGGCTGCTAGGCCAACTGCAGTTATATCTGATCCTTACTTCCTTGCTCGAGTGGAGCTGATATACCCGGACCACGTCGAGTGGTACCTGGGTGAGAAAGCGTTACGGTAGTTTGAGATTGATCAGCTGGTTCCTGATCTGTCACCCCAATCTTTCCATTCAGGTGGAGTAATAAGTATACTTATTATATATAAATGAGGCTAAAAGTAAAGAAATATTTTTGGACAAAAATTGCTTCCACTACTTTATGAATTTTTTAATTGTCCTTTATAGATGTTGGGATTAAATATTATTGATTTTAAATTAAATGATTAATCACTTCAAAGTTTAAACTTTTTGAAAAATATTGTCTAAAATAATTTTTGAATCCCTAAATTAATTATTCAGTATGATTTTTGTTTCTAATTGTTTTTATCTCGTTGTTTCTTAGAGTGTATTTGATTTTTTATTAATATAATCAATAGTATAACTTAAATTCACTTAAAATGATATACTTTAAGATGATGAAATGAAAACATGACCCACAAAAAAGGTAAAAAAATAACTTGAATGTAAATTTATTAAATAAAATATATCATTAAGAAAATAAAGTTTCGATAAAATCGAATATAGTTTATGAATTCTATAAATATTAAACTGCGCATGGTGTGATGGAAATTATAAAACCTAATATAAAACGAAATTATATTTTGGCAGTCTGATCCAACCCATAGTTCCTTTAACGGTGAGGATTGCGTGACTGATTTATGGAAGTATCGGGTCGGGTTTATTCATCTTCATTCTTTCGTCGTTTTTCTCCCACCATTCCCTCAGCAGAAAAGAGCTCACAGTTTCACTTTCTTCCCCAAGGGCGCCGGGCTCTCACTTCCAGCACCACTTCAGCTATATTACTGTAAGGAACAGTGGGAAATTGATACAGCGGAAGACAATAATAGCTCATGCATCAAAGCTTTGTTACTAGTTTCTATGTTTTTATGCTTTCTCTCAGCAGCCAAACTGAGCGCAGCGCACTTTCTTGTTAGTTTGGGATTGGTAAGTTACTTCTTCAATTCACTTCTCTTAGGTTTACGCATTGGTTTTTCAATGCTATTTGTTCCCTCTAAGTGGTGGATTTTCCATTTTGTAAGCTTTAGGGTTTCGATAGAATCCCTCCTTTTTTCTCTTAATTTCTAATCAAATTATTTCGTGATTCTATATGAAGCCTTTTGATTGAACTAACATTTTCACTTTAATGTCTTAGAGTGAAATTAATTAAAAATGGGGTCAAAGAGAGGGGGGGATGATGGTATCTATGAGGGAGAATTAGTTTCAGAGTCGAAGAAGCAGAAGCTTCTGGAGCATTTCTCACCTGTTTCTTCTCCCGTCACCGAAAATCCTCGTCTTCCAGGCTTTAACTATGGTGACGATGATGATGAGGATTATGATGAGAGAAATGGTAATAGGGTTAGTCAAAATGTGCGTGGATTTGGAGGAGGAGAAGAAGCTAATGATGATGACGACGAAGATGAGGACCCACGTGAAGAAGAACTCAGACTGGGAAGGAGAAGACGTGAGGTTGAGGTTCGGAAAGATTGCCCTTATCTTGATACCGTTAATCGCCAGGTATTAATCTCATTTTCGTAATCGCATACAAATAGATCTTAACAGGAACGAATGGACCTGTATGTGTATGACTTCTTATATGGTTAATTTCTTGTTGCTAGCCAAGTAAAAATGTTATCTTCAAATTCGTTTTCATTTTCATGTCTATTGCAGGTTCTGGATTTTGATTTTGAGAGGTTCTGCTCCGTCTCTTTGTCAAATTTGAATGTCTATGCCTGCTTAGTATGCGGAAAGTACTTTCAAGGAAGGGGAAGGAAGTCTCATGCTTATACTCACAGTCTTGAAGGAGGACACCACGTGTACATTAATCTTCGAACTGAGAAAGTATATTGCCTTCCTGATGGATACGAGATTAATGACCCCTCATTAGATGACATCCGGCATGTGCTAAACCCAAGGTTTGATTACATGTTACTCCTTATGTTACTGGCACCACCCATATCACTCTTTTCCCTTTAATCATCCCCCGCCCATGTATTGTTCCGCATTAGAGTGTACATGCACGCTTACTTGTTTTGGGAGTTTGGAAATGTTTGTACTCTTGGGCATCTGTTGTGAAACCGAACTGATTATACTTTTTAGAGAAAAGGGGCTATGTATTTCGATTTCTAATCAATTTCTAATCAGTGAATTTAAGCTCAATGACTCAATTTTTCAGTTATCTTGCATTGTAATTATATCCGGTATGTGGTTTTGTTAAATAGATTGGTTTCTATCTTTAGGTTTACCAAGGAGCAAGTTGAACAGGTTGACAAAAATAAGCTGTGGTCTAGGGCCCTTGATGGCTCGGATTACCTTCCAGGAATGGTACCCCCTTTCTTTCATTCCTTTTTCCATTCTGTTTTCAACCATGGCCATTCTTTTTGTTACATATGCAATAAGATCTAACTGTTGATTCTACCTTGGTATCTACCAAACCACAGGTGGGACTTAACAACATCAAGAACACAGATTTCGTGAATGTTACAATTCAATCGTTAATGAGAGTTACCCCACTAAGGAACTTCTTCTTGATCCCTGAAAATTATCAGCGCTGCAAATCGTCACTTGTTCACCGATTTGGAGAACTCACACGGAAGATTTGGCATGCACGGAATTTCAAAGGACAGGTTTGAGCATGCTTAAACCAACCTTTTGTTTTCTAATTCTGGTTGTGATCTGGGTGTTGCTATGATACTCAATTTATAAATTCATACTGTAGGTGAGCCCACATGAGTTTCTGCAAGCAGTGATGAAAGCTAGTAAGAAACGGTTTCGAATTGGTGCACAATCTGATCCCGTTGAATTCATGTCGTGGCTACTTAATACACTTCATGCAGATCTTCGAATCTCGAAGAAAAGCAGTAGCATAATCTATGAGTGCTTTCAGGTGTCAAAACTATCCAATAGCTCTCAATATTATACTAGGGGCAGGTTCCATAAACACCGTCTCTAGATTAACTTTTTACAGAAATTTATTGGTTGTTGGATTGGGGCATTGGGATTGTCCAAAATTCTAGATATTTCCTTACATAAAAAATTCATCAATGTGTTTAGATATTGAAATATCTTTATTGTTGGACAGGCCCATTTCGCTTTAGTGGCCTTGTTGAAATTTTCAATATCACTTGTAACATAATAGCTTTGTCAAAAGAACCTTGCTGATTATGCTCACTGATTTTGTGTTTTCTGAAATTCTTCACATCTTATAGGGGGAGTTGGAGGTTGTGAAAGAGATTCACTCAAAAACTATAGCTGAGAAAGAAAATGGTGATGAGCAGAATGCTGTTCAAAAGCTCACTGCTAATGGAAATGGTGGCAACAATCTTATTATGGAAACATCCCGAATGCCGTTCTTAATGCTTGGGCTTGATTTGCCACCGCCTCCTCTTTTCAAAGATGTTATGGAGAAAAATATCATACCCCAGGTTTGTATCAGTCATAATGTCATTGATGCAAAAGAAATTTATTAGATTATTATAAATGTTTAACTATCCAATTTTTCATCCTAAAATTTTCTTTTTCTTTTAAACAATTAGAGGTATATACTTATTAGCATAGATGGCAGAACCCCAAGGGTTCAAAGTAATGGCCACTGAAGAAATATGACCAAGAGAATCATACTATCAGAAATTAACTAAACAAGATCGAAGACAGAGAGTCCTCAATCCGAAATGATGGTATTTTATAAAACATTCTAGGTCGAGTGGTGTTGGATATTTCCATTCTCTTTTTGTTCTGCGGATCCTTTGGGGTAGCATAAGATTCATCACCCATTTTAAGAGGAAATGAACTTCTTCAAAGTGGAACTTGCTTTTCCCATGGCAAACCTCCATGGCCACTAAACAAGGAGTGCAAACTCAGCCTCCGAATGTCCTAAACCCTGACCTGCCCAACCTCAACGGAAGATAAATTGTTCGCTGAATTCAAAATGGAATTCAGAACCCTCTTAGTACCTTTCCACGAAAAGTTTCTTACTAGTCAGTCCAACATCTTAGCTATGTTGAGTTCTCCAAACAAGAGAGAGATAAGAAATCGTATTTTCTTTAGAGAGCAAGCCCACCCATGGAATAAATAAAGGCCTTTTCCGACTAAATATATCTTTCTCGAACTAGTCCCCCACTGGGCCCACTGCCTTTGTCTTTAACGTAAGGGCTTCGTTAACATAGGAATGTGGGGGTAGGCCTTGATATGTAGAAGAACACAGGCTCACTTTATTGCTCAATTTATTTGCAAATAATTCATAGAAGAATTGTTATTCTCGCGAGGCAGTTCCCTCTCAATTTCAACTTTCAAACTCCATTCAACTTCAAAGAAAGACACCTTAAGATCTTATGTTTCAATTGAACTTATACTTTGCACATGAAACTTTTGCTAATGTTAGTAACCTTTTTAGTAGTGTGCTTGTGTACTGTATCTGTGGTCACTTTTTATCTTGAGCTAAATGTATTTTGCTTTTGCAATATCTTGATCTTATGAGTTCGGCATTTAAATTTACTGTCGTCAGTTTCTCTAGGTCATTGATGTAGGGATGTAACTCTGTTGTTTATGAGACATTATGGGATGAGACCTGATTGAAGTATTTTAACTCTTAAGTGTCTTGCACTTGGGTGACATTTGGTGATATGGTTAGCTATATTGGAATGGTAAATGAATTGACTCGGAGGCCCACATTTGGTTTAAAAGAGGAGCAAGTTTTTTTATTTAAATCTGAGAATATATTGGGGATTAATAACTTAAGAAGAGCCATACGGACTTAATGAAGAGGGTTTGAGTAGCATCCTGGAATTTTGGCTGCTGTGTGCTGTGGTTTCGCTGCATCAAATGAATAGAGTTTCTTATAGAAATAATGAATAGAGAATTGTACTACCTGTACATTGCTGAGCAGATTGAAGTGAATAAGTAGATTTTTTTTATGTAATTAATTGACAGTAAATGATTATAAGATTTTGTTATTTATGGAGCAAAGTGGCTTAACGTGATTTACATCAATTAGCTTTTGCAGTGTAGAGTAGAGTTTTTAGTGATAAAAGAAGTGCGCCAATGAATTTTTCTTTACAAGAAGCTTTATGATGCATTCACAATAGGTATTTTATGGTCTAATTTGTAGGTGTCTTTTTGTAGGTCCCACTCTTTAACATCTTAAAGAAATTTGATGGTGAAACCATCACCGAAGTTGTTCGACCACGTATAGCAAGGATGCGATACCGGGTAACTCGATTGCCACAATACTTGATTCTCCATATGCGGCGTTTTACAAAGAACAACTTTTTTGTGGAAAAGAACCCAACGTTAGGTAAAAGATCTTCATGGAGTAGTTGTAATTTAACTTACAAATTATTGCGTAGTCAACCTGTATATTTTTCATATTCTGTGCAAATAACTCTACATTTTTGTGTCAGTGAACTTTCCTGTGAAGAACCTTGAATTGAAGGATTACATTCCTTTGCCAACAGTAAAGGAGAATGAGAAGCAGCGTTCGAAATATGATTTGATTGCCAACATTGTTCATGATGGCAAACCTGATGAAGGGTTATACAGGGTTTTTGTGCAGCGGAAGTCAGAAGAATTATGGTAACTCCCTTTCTTTCCTTTCATTATGCTCGTTCTTGGTTAGTAGAACTATAAAACCAAGAAGATTCCAACAGATACATGATATTTCAATGTCCACAGGTATGAGATGCAGGATCTTCATGTCTCAGAGACACTTCCACAAATGGTCGCTCTCTCTGAGGCTTATATGCAGATATACGAGCAGCATCAGTAGGTTAGGTAACAATATCCCGTTAATTTTGATAGAGGTGAGCTTTTCTGGCTGGGCAAAAATATTTCATTTTTCAGAAAGGATGTGGTGACATGCGAGAAATTGGTAACCCGTTCGAACAAGGGATATTGATAATAGGATCTTGCATGTTTTAGAGCTTATGGTCAATACATGTTAAGGCTGTTGTTATAATCAAAAGAAAAGAAATATCAAGGCTTTTGTTGTTAGCCAAGTTGTAGAATCTAAAATCAAATCATTATATTTTTATGCTTAATGGGTTACACATGTTGTTTAGAACAAATTAGAAGGCACAGAGAACTTTCTCGATGTGTTTTTGCCTGCGAGCTGTGACACGACTTAGTTGTACTGTCTTAAATGAGCTGAATGAATCGAGTTTTCAGGTGTTTTTAATTTTTGACCAATGTACATTATATAAGCAGTGTGAATTGCCATAGTGATGATTCTTCTTATTATTCCTAAATTTGGAGAAATATCTCTGTTACGTTTTTTGGATTTTGCTACGTAATGGCCTACACTTGTTGGATTGTTATGTGTCTTACTGTACACCAGCTTCAATCTGGTGGCAAGATATACATTTCCAGTTGAAAAATTAATGATTACTGTTTTTGTAAGTTCATACATTTATAGAGTAGAAATTGTAAGAGGAAACATTGTGGAAGTTTCAGTTAATATTCTATCTTGTCAAAATTTCTAGGGGTTGGCGTAGGATGACTCAATTCCATGAAACTTGAGCGTATAAGACGCGTACTGGATAATGCTATTCATAATTTTCCAATGTAACGAGTTACGCATAAACTTTTAGCAACTAAGTTATTAGCTTTTAGGATATGTTGTTCACGCCATGACTCATCTAAGTTTGGTGTTTGTTACTTAAACGCCAATGGTGGACGAGATACGTTTTACTTTAACCCAAATGTTAGGGGGCATGCTGGCGGATTCTGTCTACGGTGGATGGTTGATATAATTGTTTTAACTCACCAGGATAGTGATTGCAAGATGACGTATCCATTTACAGGTAAATTAAGTGGCACTTGACAACAATTAGGTTGAACTATTCATATTCAATCACTTTAGTGCCTTGTTTGGTTACAAGCCCATGCTATTTGACGCAGCTAAGACGTATATTTATATGTTACTTGACATTAACATATTATAAGACAATGTGAGATGGAAGTGGAGAGAAACAGAGGCAAAATTCTCCTCTCCTTTCCTTTCTCTTTATCTTAGTACTTCAAGATACGCAAACAGTACTATAGAATGATGGAGAATTCCAAACGTTCGAGTGTAGAGTTCAATCAAGCGGTACAATAGAATGATGGAGAATTCTAGACGTTCGAGTGTAGAGTTCAATCATGAGTTTAACCGATCTCATCAAATCGTAACTAGTTTAGAACCAAGAAGTAAAGTGCAGACATCGTCAATCTATTGCTTCTATAACACTCTGTTTTCCTTCCTTTTCTTTTCCTTTTACCCAAACAAATGCCCATCAGCGAAACAACTGATTGTTATGAAGTCCAAAGGATTAAACCTTAAAACACCCATTTCTCAATCACAAGTGATGAGAGGAAAAGGAACGACTAAAGATGTTTTAGAGTCTTTCGGATGTACAAAATGTTATCTCCAACAGTTTTAACTCTGATGTGATTAGTGATTGTATATAGTAATCAGTGCAGTAACTAATGATTAGCCAATGATCAGATTTAAGTGTTGAAACACAATCAGACCACCAAAAAAGAAACGAAACAGGTGAAAGAAAACTGCTCATCAAAACTCAAGATAAATCAAATTATGACACCAAAAAGTAGCGCCTAAATCTACAGTACAACATTATCCCACTTTACAACTCTTTCAATTTACAAAGAAAGCAACAAAAGAAAAGCCTCATCCATATTGTAATGTACAAAAAATTGAGATTTCTTCCACCACAACTTTACATGTATGAAAAGAAAAAGGGTATTCACTATTCACCCCTCTCATTTTACCTTCTGATTGACAAAGAATTACATATTTTAGAACCAAAAGCTACAACAAGAGAGATACCTGTATGAGGAACTCAAACATTCTTTACAGAAGCTGTATTCCGTATAGATTAGTATGCAATAGTGCCGTTGTTTCTGATTTCTGTGTGAGGATTGTCATTCCACCTTCTTACTCGTCACACGGTGGAGACTCCATAGATAAATTAAAAAAAGCTTAGTTTTTCTTTGGTTAATAGTAGTCATTGATAAGGATCAACCCAACATTTGTCCTCCTTTACTGCATTAATCCATCTTTCGTTGAACATCTGCATGTCTACTGAAGCCTGTAATCTCACCTGCACATGATTGTTATTATTTCAATATATCGATATCTGACAACTGAATTATATGGTTAAATAAGTAGAGATCATCGATATTCGAATATAAGAGGCCCTAACTGGCTCTAACTCCGATATAGGAACTTACTTTAGACCGGTCGTTCTCTTTCTGAGAGTACATTGGTGCCTGCAATAAACAGAATCAGACTCGTATTTAACGGTCAATGAAACAATCTTTTCCTTCCTTTTTTGTTTGTAAGATTAACATTTTAGCAAATGTACATACCGATGACTCAGAGTTTGTCGAGTCCTCGTTTTGTGGAGAGGGGGCTAGAGCTCCATTTTTTGACTGCATAGAATATGAAAAAGAATCATGTTATGCATGCAGGACTGACATATTTGAATGCCGAAGGGACAAAGTATAAAATAGTATAAATAGGTGAAGTAAAATGGACGACTGGAAGCTATATAAACCATATCAAGGCGTCAAGCTACAATCGGAATAAAAAAGAGCTTCAATAGAAGATGTCATGTTCTAGAAAATAAGAAAAGCAAAACTCCAAACAGTCAATTCCTAAAAATAAAACAAAAGATAATACTTGCCTGAGTACGTTCTGAACCACCGAGCGTAGGAAGACCCAGATGGACTATATATTCAGAATCAACAACGCCCACATTTTTAGTTCGATCACCCTGAGGAATAGACTAAACATCACGATTATGTTTGAATGATAATCAGAAGAAAAGACGAAACAAAATTATGTGCGGAGAAGTTACTTGTGCACAATATCCAAGCTTCCGATCCAGGCCCCATGCATGCACCAAGTCATTCTGCGATAGAGAATGCGAATTAGGCCAACCGCACCGATGAGGGTATAATCATGCTATTCCAATATTACTCTTTTTATTTTGATTTGGTAAGATGTAATTGGTTGATACATTTTCTCACACACGAATGTTGGACATGTCTACTCATTTTCACCACTGAATTTGAAAAGACATAATTGTACTCAACGTACCTATTCTTTTATTAAAGTTTGTCCATTCGTTTATAAATACGAGTCTGATATTCAATTTTCAACTAACCAAATGTTGCCGTGTTGTAAAACTGCTTAACGTTTTTAACGAAATTGCTTTAACACGTGCAAGGCTCTTTTAAAAGTATAAAACAAAAATCTTTAAAAAAAGAGTTCAAACGCCAACACGGAAATTATACCTGGATCATATACCACGCACACCGCCATGCTGCCCTTGTGAACACCGGAGCCATCATTTCGACCCATCTAAAATTTTCCCACACCAACATATGTATTTTCGGTCAGAAGTACTATAATTGATAGGAATGAAAAGGAAAAATTATGACTGACTAAAACAGGCATGTGATTTAACTAGTACCCGACGCATGGAGGAGCGGTACTGAGATTATCGCACCTTCCACTGCCTCTGAAGTTGTAATATCTTCTGGTAAAAGAGAACAAAGATGGTTTAAAATAGTATAGAGAATAGCACTAATTGAAGATCTAAACGTATGGTACATGTGAAAGAGGTTACAAGATTCAACCTCCTATTTGAAGTAATCAGAAACGAAAGTTTAAATTCAAAATAAGGTCTCTCATGAAACTTTGTCGATTAAAAAAATAAATGTTAATTAAAAATTGAAAGTTTTAATTTGAACTCATAAACGAAAGTTAAGTTCAAAAGTAATGTAAATTGAAAAAACAAAATACCTTTGGTACTAACTAGACAGCTGACTCGTCAAAAAGGTCTATAGAAAGAATAATGTCACCCACATTTATATATCCTAATGTCATTCCCATTTAAAAGTCTACTTTAGTGCAATGGTATCAGGTAAGATCTGAGAGGAAGATTGCATACTGACCTGTGAACTCTTGATCTACTTCTACGGGCAGTGAGAGACTGGTGTACCCTTGACTTAGCGGGGTCGAGTCCTGGCTGTGATATCTCAAGACCCTCCTCTTGGATGATAGATATATACCTATAAGAGTTTTTGAATGTCAAGAAAAAACCTATATAATATATTATCTCCTCAAAATCGGAACAAAGATAAAGTTTACTCTCTGTACCATCTTGAAAGAATAAGTATAATGCTTGGGTCGAGATTCTTTGATAATTCAGTATTTTTTAATCAGCAAAAGTGTCTCGAGCACTACTTAATTTCATATTATGAGTACATGCACACGCCGTGTACATAACGAGAAAGAACAGAATCGCTTGAAGCTACTATATTTTTTTAAAAGCGGTTAAAATCATATTATGATAATCATGAAATGAATTTCTCATTAGAAAGAAGTGACTATAAGCAGTTCGGGTCCTTTTCCAGTACACGCGTACCTTTTTTTCTAACACAAAATTGGTACATGGGTAGCGCGAATCAGTGCACGACAGCACAATTGGTACAATTGATTTCAACATAAAATTGGTACATGGCAACAAAAGCCCGTACTCCACGTACAGTACCGGTGATTTTATTTACTCAAGAATCAAAGCCATTGATGGACGAATGAATTTGACAGTAAATACAATAAATAATGCATGACATTGCTCGCTTACCGTTTCGGGTTGAAGTTCTCAACTCCAAGGTCCTCATCCCAGAGAAATATATGATCATATTCGGCAACTACATCTGGATGCAAGAATCGCTTAGCAAACCACCTATGCATCACAGAAGATTGTTCTAGTAAGATATTTTAACATCTGTACAGAGGCCTGAAATTAAAAGCTTTACGTAAAAACAGAATAAATTTGAACGTTACCATTTCGTTTGATTCACTGCAGAAACATGTATGACATGATCACTCCATGTTAGGTCCCTCCATTTATCCATAGTACCATCATAATGAAAAAGCATCACAACAAAATCACTTGAAGGAAACTGCAGTATACAAGAGAAGGAGAAGAAATTAACACTATGAAATCACATAATCTAAAGCCCATTGGAGATAAGACGAGTAAACAACACCTTCATGACAATCTGGTCTACTATGTCTTTTTGATTGATCCCGACAGCAATCGCCAACAAATTCTTCGAAAGTTTTGAATCTTTCTGGTAAAATAATATTGCATTATAAGTATTATTTTGAGCATATGTGAATTAATATGGCGTGAAAACACATGAAAATATATGTGTCTTAGACAATAGAAGAATATGCGTGCTCTATAAATTCCAAAAAACCATCTTTTCCGACATTGCTGCTCAAGAATCAATGGGTTTTCAAAAAGCTCCATATCTAGATCAATCATAGTTCTTCCCAATAAGCTGACCTTCATTATGCTGATCTCAACTAAAGCTTCTCGTACAATAACTTTTTTATTTGTGAGCATGTACTTGGAACATGTAACCACAAGTAGAACTCATAAAAGAAAACCAACCAAATGTAGAACATGCAAATTGCAAATAATTATAAACTATCTGATCAGATGAAAAACTGCCTAGAAAACATATTAAGGATGAGGCTTCACTTACTTCTTCTGAAGTGGAGCCCCATAGAGGTCGCATTTCTAAATCAGATGTTGCGGCCACTATTCCGTCTGGTAACGTATCACTACCATAATGCCTGCATTTATTCTAAGAAGGGCGAGGCCAAATAAAACTTTTTTAAGTTACTATTATTCCAATATGATATGAAAAGGAGACTTTCTAAGAAAGACAAACCTTGCATGTGTAAGAATTTGTATTCTGCATATCATAAATTAGTCCCCATCTTGATAATCTCTGCATGAAGTCAATAGAAACACATTTTTATTAGGTGCATTATCTTTCAGTCTTATTATGTTAATGTCTCTCAACTGATGCGGGTCAGTAAAAAAGGTGACTGAGTGCTTCATTAGATGGAAGAAGAAATAAGTTACAAAATATCATATTTCTGCATCAAACGTAGTAATTACAGCATACTGAAAAAAAGACACGCTCTATCTCCTGAAATGTTTTGATAGATGAATCTATCTTTTAACCTATAACTTATCACATGTAACCAAAAAATGATATTAAGTCCACGGCCAACCGATAAGGACAAGAAAAATCCATGTTCACGCCATTGGTCTGGCTAATTCGAGCACAGAGATGATATCATATTAAACCAAATCTTGAAGCAATCTCATATTATGATCATTATACTAAGCATTATTACCTTTACGTTTTCTGCACCTAGAACCCCCAGGTAAACATTTCAATGACTCCATTTTTCATACCCGAAGCTCATTTTAAATCTACAATTAGACTTAATAAGATGTTACTCTATCTGAACCTCAAAATAACTTCCGAACAATATAAACGGCATTGACCCTGTAGCTTAAAGTCATCTAGCTACACTCCCATACTCGTGTGCACTGCAAATTGTTTATTCCAAAGAAGCTATTGAAAGATTAGAAACAGAAATACATACTTCTTTATATTCCTTTTGGATGAATTCAAAACCAATAAAGTAAGCCCCGGCAATCAAGGTAGCTGCAATGAATAGAGTGCAGAGGCATGATCTATTCCTTGGATCCGACAGAGAAAAAGCCTGAAACAGAGTAACAATTCAAGTCATACTCACATCCTGCTTCCTTTGTAATCCTACAATTTAGTTTAGGTATGAGAAATCTATTCCAACAAATTGATTAAATTTCCAATTTTCTTTCATGTTCACTTGACCGTAACATTCATTTCTTGAAATTCCATTATACATAAGTATTTGGGGTATTGGATTTTTTTTGGGTCAATTCTACAAACTATTACGATTACAATGTAGAGCACTATCATAACACTATCACGTGGGAGGGGAATTGTGCCAATTCTAAGGCTGAACCAGGACGGGGACTTGCCAATTGTACCAATTCAAATGGATAAATGCTCTGATTTAGTATTATAGTCCGTTACTTGAAGGGTGAAAATTTAAATAGAGCTCAACTTCTAATGATCAACTAACTAAAAAGGAAATAAGAAAACCAAGAACAGGAATGAAGTTAAACTATAATCCACTTAGAACAAGTGATTGAAAACATAATCAATCATATACAGAAATGATTCTAGCACATTGTTGGTAAAGAAAAAGGGATTATTAATTCCAATTTTCCACTGTTTTCTTCGGAACCAAACAATTGGAAGAGGAAATTGTCATCCTAACATAGGAACTAAAATAGTTCTAACAATCAAACAACCAAACTACTAAAAATCATTAAACAAATCAAGCAGAAAGAAATGCAAATGTTTAAGTACAGAGAGAGAGAGAGAGGGAGCTTACAGAACCGAGAGACTTCATCCCAGCAAATTCACGAACGTGAACAGAAGTCTAAGCTGAAAAAGAGAGAATAATTAAAAAAATAAATAAAGAAACCGCTTTTGAAGTTCTTCTTTCTTCCTTCCTTTTTGGGTTATTGAATATTCTTATGAAGAAAGCGTAAAAGCAAAGAAAGGAATGAGAGAAAGTTTGCAAGTTTAGGAGAAGTGACAAACGAAATGAAATGCAAAGAACAATCAGCAAAAGAGACGGTGTGGGTGTCGTACTATGGAAGCAAAAAGGGAAGCAGAGGTAGGCCCAAAGTTCAAAAGCATCAACCGGGCAGAGCTTAAATTATATATACAATCAAATGGAAAAAAACCTTTGTAACAGAGATTTTCATTCCCTGTTTTCCTTCTTAAGGAATTTGAGTCTCACTTAAAGACAGTTGAAGATGAACTATGAGGACAGAGAGAGAGAGAGAGATTCTGCTTTGCTGTCTTGTCGTGATCTTTGGGCTGTGTTTGTTTGTTTGCCTGTAGTTGCTATCTGTCCCATGGGCAGACCGAATGGAAACACTTAAGAGAGAGAAAGAGAGGTAGAGAGAGAGAGAGAAGCGAGTTACAGGGAGGAATGTAGCGTAGTGGGGGAGGCGTGCGCGCTAGTGGCACTTATTATTTGTTACAATTTATTTGTAAGGTCATTTTGACCCTTTTGGGGGCTAATTTAGAGTGTGATTAAGCAAACGACTCCCTGTATTTTTTGAAATCTTTTTTATTTTTTAGAATTCATTTTATTATTTTCTCAAAATCTTTTAAAAAATTTATATTTAATATAAATATCAATTAATAATATAAATGATTATTCATTTCGAGTTTGATGAAACATAATATTCAATTAAGAGAAAAAATATATTTTCTGATTCAATCATAATCGTCATACAGACTTATAATCGTCTTACAGACTTATAAAGTGACATTATTTTTCTGCAGAAGTTTAAAGAGAACTTTATCTAAGTATTTTTGTAAACTCCACTCTTTAAGGAGCACTATATGTTATCACAGCCTATATTTAAAATTTTTTCTTTCAAATCGTTATGCCTTTAAAAAAATTCACATGTTCTTATAAAAACTCTTTGAGCTATTAACACTAGATTCTCCACAAATAAATGTGATTTATTGTCAACTAACAATCTATTGTCCTTAGGCCTCCTTTTAACAAAAATGTGAATTATTGGATGAAAAATTTATGCTGAAAAAACTCGAGGGTTGATAAAGAAACATGTTATTTGATTGATAAAAATTACATATTATATGAGAGTTATGGATGATATATTTTAAGTTTGTGGATTGTTTATATATTTCATATCGTCATTATGAATATGAGTTGACAATGACTATACATAAAATATAAGATATATAGCTCCAAGTTACACTTTGAAGTTCTTTTTTTATTTATTTATTTCACTTCACATGCAAAGTACGAGACTAGCATGTATATATATTGTCAATTTAGCGATGCTTAGCATTTTGCATTTTTTTATGGAAAAATTGAAATTCACGAGAATCAAACCTCGAGACATACAAAGGTAATGTTTTACTATGATCAGTTAGGTCTGATCATTACATTTTTCATTTATATTTATATTTAGGCAATCCTGAAATTTTTTACATTAGTCCTAGTTATTAGTGAGTTTCATATTAATGATTATTCTTTTCGTCTATTTGATCACAAACTATTTCAATATTGATCGTGCATGTTCACTACTTAATATACTTTATAATAAAGTTGTTTTTATAATAATATTAAACTGTTGCTTATAATAATTATACCTATTACTTATGATTAAACTGAATCTTTCAACTTTGAATTTTATTGATTTTTGCTTTACTGGTCAGAAGATAAAACTTTTATTTTAATCTCATTATTGTCTGTTAATATTTCTAATATTTTCTCAATCTTTACAAGATATAATTTTTAAATTAAGTCAACTTACTAACGTGCTGAAACTAGAAACTAGAAATTGTAATTTTTTTTGTTCTTCCAAAAACTGTGTTACCCATAGAGATAGGGAAGGAGAAAGGAAACAGAAGAAGATATCAATGTAATTTTTTTTTCTTAAAATAAAAAGTGGAAAACTTCCTCTAGTCTCCCAGTTAATTTGATTAAATGACAATCTAGTTTAAAAAATAACATGACCATATTTTATCTTAGCATTTCATTGGACAAAAAACTCTCAAGATATTTCTTGATACTAAATACTGTTAAAACAAAATGTAAAACTATATTTGCGCTACTGTTTTTTAGATAAACTACAGTTTTACCCCTGCAGTGTGTGATAGTTTTATTTCTGACCTTCCACTTTAAAAATTGGTAGAGTAAAACCTTACAGTTACATTTTGCATTCACTTTAGACCTTCCGTAGTGTCTCCGTTTAAAAATAATAACGGCATGTCACAATCTACATACGTGGTATTACGTGGCAAGTAGTTTAGCGCCACATCATGTTTTTTAATTTACCTAGTGGTAAAATGATGTGACGTTAAAAAATTAACCTAACCTAACCCTTTCCAAAAATTCACACTTCTTCAAAAATTTACCACCCAAAACGTAGTCTTCCCCCCTTAGGCGATTAAGGTTCGTGAAATCACCCAACCAAATCACTCGTTGTGCTCGAAATCGCTTCAAAGTTTTGCTCGAGTTACTGTAGGTGGTCGAAGGACTCTGAGGAGGTTGGAGCTCTCTGTTTGGAGGAGGTATTTTTTCAAGTCTGGTATTCGATTTCTAGTCTGTTTTGTTCTTCGAGTATTCAAAAAATTAGGGTTTTAGTCCGGTCTTCGAGTTCTGTTATTCTAGTTTTACTCGTTGATTTTCAAAATTTAGGGTTCAAGTGTAGTCTTCGAGTTCTGCTCGAGTTACCAAATCGCTCACTTAGGGTTCGAGTCTAGTCTTCGAGCTAGATTCACTTTTCCAGAAGTTTCTTCTTGTAGTGATATTGAAATGTGGACAATCAATTACTTGTTTTGAGTTTTGTTTTGTGATTAAAGATTTTCGATTGTTGCAGCATCTTTGTATACAATTTTTTGGATTGGGATTTAGTTCTATTATAACCAACGATGATGGCGAGTAATTTTAAGTGGGTAATGACGGTGAAGGTGTTGATAAATCTGAATTTTTTTGTTTGTTTCTATATTCAGTTTGTTGTCTTTGTTAGGCAATCGAAATGCCTGAATAGTTTCTTTTCTTTATTTATTATGTAATCTTGAATATGTGGTTATCCCTTTATATCATTTTAGGATACAAAAACTCTCATTCTTTGGTTTACACTAGTTTAATCTGCCTGAGAAGTTGGATCCGACCATTTCCACATCTGCTTTCGTTTATTTTATATCTCATATGGATTAAGATTACTTAAACAGTTGAATTAGCTTCATACACGAAGAAGTTTTGTTTGTGTTTTGTTTTTATTATTCTCCTCTCTCAGTATTTAATACTCTAGTTTGCTTGTGTTTGAACATGATTACCTAATACCCCATTTTCGTTTGTTCCTTCTGGTGATGATGAAACCAGTCCAATATGAAGTTTAAAAATACATTGTTAATTTAAATTTGTATTCGTTGTTGCCTTGAAAATAAACTTCATCCTTTTAATTGCAAAGATGGCTCCATATTCATTTTTAATTCATGTGCATTATAGTGGTCAATTTGAATGGTCAACTCCTACAAGATACTTAGGAGGTAAAATATCTATTTTTGATGACTGTGACTCGGATAAGATAAGTTTGCTAGAACTAGACGATATGTTTGGCTGTTCTAGTGATAGTGATTACTGTGAGGATAGTAATAGTGTGGGCAGTGACAGTGAATCTAGTGAGAGCAATGATAATGATGCAAGTGTTAAGAGTATTGACTTAGATGATGTTGTAGACAGTGATTATGAGCTTAATAATAATAAATTTCATGTTGGAGGCGTTGAGCCAAAAGGTCCACAAGAGTCACAAGTGGAGCTTGATTCTGAGGAGTTGAATTCTCCTCCCAATTCTGATGAGGAGAATCCAGAAGTATTCTCAGAATTCATGGCTGATAGTGATGCACAATGTTATTTTTAAATTAGGCATGAAGTTTAAAAATAGAGCTGAGTTTAAAGATGTTGTTAAGGCCCATGCTAGACAAAGTGGGTATGATTTGGAGTTTTTAAAAAATGAGGCACGTAGAGTACTGGTCAAGTGTACTGAGAGTGGCTGTCCATGGAGCTTATATGCGTCATTGATGCAAAAAGAGAATAGTCTACATGGGATTCAGAGTAAACTTTTACTTTACATGTAATAAGTTTTTTTATGTTCATTTCAATATATATTTTATTTTCACAATACTTTATCTTTTCAGATTCCATTTGAAGCAAGAAATGTTGCTGGAACTCAAGCAAGCAGTTCTGTTACTACTGCTAGGAGAGGTCGAGGAATGGGTAGAGGTGCTGCTGTTGGAAAAGAATTTGTTTTATGCTTTGTAATGTAAATTGGATAGTGTTTGTGATTCTGTTTTATGCTGTTCGATACTGTTTTAGTGGATGTTAATAGTTTATAGTGCTATTTTTCTGATGGATTAGGCTTCTATGTTGATATGGGTGTTGGGATGTTAATATGGGCAATTTGGACATGTTAATAGGTGTTGGGATTCTTTTGTGGGATGTAGTTAATATGTTGATATAAGTGTTGCTGGATGCTTTTGTAAACTCTTTTTGGGATGTTTTAAGATATATTTTGATGGATGATTTTTCGATAATCAAAACCTATTATTTTGGATATGATTTTAGCGTCGGTTTGGATGTAATAGAAAATCAGAACCGATAACATGAAGCAATATATATATATATATATATATATATTAGCCGTAAAATCTACCTTTTAGTGAGTACCTTTTAAGTGCAACTGTGAGTTAAAGTTTGATATCGACTTACCTCATCAAACATAAGAAGAGCCCATGCTTCATTACAAGTAGTATGCAGAAACTGTAGAAATTCTTTTGTAACACCGTATATGCCTCCTTCACCTTGAATGAGTTCCACAAAAATTGCAGCTATACTCCTACTTTGAATTATTTCTTTTGTAGCTTGTATGAACCTTCTTAATGCTCTATGCAGTTTGAAGGTTCTTTGGCACTCATGCCAATTTTAGAAGACTAAAATGCTCATTCATAATCAATCACCTTAGGTTTAATGGGAACCTAATTCTATTGAAAATGCTCATTCATAATTCATGCTCATTCATAATTGAAGTACCAAATAAGTAGAAATGTCCATTCATAGTTAATTTATATTATGACATTGGTTACACCGAAAGAGTATCAAATAAGCTTACTAATACATAATGTCATGAATACACCTAGATAAACTTTACTAATACATAATGTCAACAATTTCATATTTTTCTTCAAAAGCTTAATCATTTCCTTTGAATTTGGCAAATCATCTTCGCACCAAGCAAAATATCCACAACCTGGATCATCCCCGCCGTAATAGTAAAACAATACAATATTAGATAGATATTCCAAACATTTAGTAAAACTGTAAAATATTATAGCATAGGCTCACCAAGTATGCATAACAACCAAAACATTTCCTCCTTGGGTTTGTTTGTGTCCACGATGTTCTGATTTGAGCAACAACTCCACAATAGCATAGTGGTAGTCGTCGGCGTAGTCGTTGGTGTCCATGTGAAACGGATGTCGTTGAGGTTCAAGAAGTCATGCCAATAATCTAGTGCATTTATAACCCCAACTAAAACAAATGGTATGAGAAATTAATGAGAAATTAGCAAACATTTACCCTGATCTCGAACTCGAAAATTTACCTTAAATCTCAACGACATTCAAATTCATTTACCCTAATAATATCAAATTCAGAAGCACTAAATACTAAAACAAATAAGACAAAATTCATCTTGCAAAAGAAGAAATTAGTATGAGAAATTATAACCCCAACTACAAATTTTCACCTAAATTTAATCTTACTTGAATTGCAAATATTTTCACCTAAATTAACTTGAGAAATTAATGAGAAAATTAGCAAAGATTTATCCTAATCTAAAACTCGAAAATTTACCTTAAATCTCGAAGACACTATTGCTTGGGTCTGCTCACGAACGAAGAGCAAGAACTCTGCAAAAATGGAGCAGATGAGGAAGAAGAACCCTTCAAAAAAAGCAGTAGACATTTTTGTGAACAAGGGATGAGGAAGAAGAAAGAAATGGGAGAATTAAGGGTATTTTGGATAATTCATCCCACGTGGCAGCCTGGTAAATTAAAAACATGATGTCGTGTTAAACTACTTGCCACATAATGCCACGTAGCCAGACCGTGACGGACCATTATTATTTTTAAGCGGAGGTGCTACGGAAAGTTTAACGTGAATGTAAAATGTAACTAAATGGTCTACTCTGTCAATTTTTAAAGTGGATGGTTTAAAATGAAAACTACCCCAAACTACTGGGGGTAAAACTGTAGTTTACTTTTTTTTTCAATCGTGAGTGTTGAACAACACGCACTTGAAACCATTTTCCGATTCCAAACCTCCTTCTTCTCACTCTGGTCGGGTCTTATGTTTTGAGTTCAACTATTAGTAAGGTTAAGTTTATACAATAATGGTATTCTAGTCATTTCATAAAGCTAAACGGTTTTTTAGTTGAATGAACTTAACTGTCATATTTCAAATTAAAGTGTGTAGATCATTTAAGCCCTCCTCTTCTAGCTTAACGTGGAACGAAAACATGGATTCAGAGAATTTTACCAATAATCAAGACAAGAACATCTACCCTCCTTAAAATGATGAAACCTACTCCCATCTCTAACTATAATCTCTCTTTCAAACACCTTCGAAATCATTTTACTTACCTCATGACAATCCACACACACTCTTAAATTCTTTATAATCCTAATGCAATCCCCATCTCTTGTTACCATCAACCCAAAAGCTATTGCCAATCTCTCACTGTGCTCTTTAATCGAACTTTCCTTTTCTTCCTCCTCAACATCATGCAAAACAGACGAGACGTTCACCGAGTAACCAGCTTCCGTTATCCGCGTATCGATAGTATTGAGCATTTCGTATATCTCCAGAAAATGCTCATGCTCTCTATCCCCGGCAATGAATCGGTGAACTCTACCGTGCGCTTCTATCAGGCTCCACCCTGCAACTTTATTAGTGTTCTGCTCGACCATTAGTCTCCTTACTCTACTTACATCGTCCCATTTACTCAGTTTTGCGTATATATTGGCCAATTGTACGTAATGCCCGTCATAAGCAGGATCCACTTGTATCAACCTATTTCCGATCGTTTCACCCAATTTGACATATCCATGAATCTTACAAGAACCAAGAACAGTTGCCCACATTACAGGGTCAGGTGAGGTCGGGATCTTCTCAATCAATTCAATGGCATCTTCGATAAGACCGGCACGAGCCAAGAGATCAACCATGCAACCGTAATGCTCCATTTCCGGCTCAATTTTGTACTTCTCTATCATTAACTTAAAATAGTGTCTACCTTCACTAACCAAACCAGCTCTACTACATGCATTAAGAACCCCAATGAAAGTCACATTAGTAGGGTAGAAGCCCTCATTTACGAAATTCGCAAAGAAAACAAGCGCGTCTTTCGCGAGCCCATGCGAGGCTAAACCACACATCATCACATTCCATGACCAACAATCTCTCTTAGGCAAGTTGTGAAATAAATTTATAGATTCTTCAATGCATCCACATTTAGCATACATATCAACCAATGCCGTACCAAGAGAAGAAGTCATTGGGAGTTTCAATGATTGTGCCATTGAATGAACCGATCGACCGTGCTCGAGCAGACCTAGTTGAGCCGATGCAGATAGTATTGAGACGAGTATAGCCTCGTTCGGTTTCAATCCCTTCTCCTTCATCTTATTAAAGGACTCTAACCCTTCTTCTAATTTTCCATTATGGACATAACCCATGATCATCGTGCTCCATGAGATGACATCTTTCTTAGGCATTTCATCGAACATCTTCTCTGCATCTCTAATCTGTCCATTTCTAACCAGCCCAGCAAGCATTGAATTCCAAGATACTACATCTCTACTATAAGGAACCTCATCGAACACCCGTTGTGCATACTCAACTCTACAACAAGCACAATATAAGTGTATCAATGCATTTCGAACAAAAACATCTTCACTAAAACCAAGTTTTACCACATGGGTTTGAATTTGCTTTCCTTCCTTGATAGCCAAAGCATTGCTACAAGCCTGCAACACAAAGGTAAATGTATGCTTATTGGCTTTCACATACCTTCGGTGCATAGATGAATACAGGAAAAGCGACTGAGTAGGAGATTCACCCTTTGCTAAGCATCGAATCATATTATTGGTGGCGAAAACAGTCGGGTATGTGATTGATTGGTAAATTGAGACAGAATAGTCCAATGGTATTGAGGGGGAAAGAGCAATGAAGGCGAGGAGGCGACCCATGAGTGCGGACTCACCAGCGAGGCCATAGACGACGATGCGAGCATGAGCTTGCTTGGTCTGGTTAATCGAAGGGCACAAAGGGAGAGAAGAGAAAGGAGGTTGAAATATAGCCGTCGAGATGTGCAACTTCGAAAATTTTCTTTTAAGACAAACAAGGAATTCGGAATTTCTTAGAAACATAAAGAAAAAATTGGTCACTATTCTTCAAGATGCTTTCTGTTGAAATGATTGTAGCAGGCAGCAGCCACATCACTACTAACAATCACAAAAATTGGATGACAACGACAAAAATGAGACGGTAGACAATGCATTTCCCTCTTTTTTTCCAAATACGTAAGTATGACACTTCAGTAATAAAAATTATTTTCCTAATATCTAGAATTTTTAAGTATTCTACGATTATTTTAAAAAAATAATTAAAAATAAGGTACTCTTAAAAATAATTCTAAAAGTAAAGTATTTTTTAGACAGGTTGGATAAAGTCATCTTTGCAAAAATGACTTTGTGGTGGCGTAGATAAAAATCGAGCCACGTGGAAGTCATTTTTTGTGAAGATGACTTCACAAAAGGCGACCTCATTATGGTTGCTATTTGACTGGTGGGCTAAGAAGACAAGTCTGAGCACCAAAGTTAAGTCTAGAATCTCTATTTAAAGTAGTCTGAGTATTTTAAGAGAGCAACTCTAAGCTCTAGCACACACTCACAGGGCGGATTAGGCTTGCATTCATATCAATATATTTAAGGGTAAGCTTTGTATTTCTCACGAGCATAATTTATGTTAATTAAGAATGTTTATCTGAAATGCTTAAATTACTTGTTACTCTAAGAGTCAGAGCCTAGTTAGTAGTGGGTAGGTGTTATCTGAGTTTTCATTTATTTTATTGTTGGTCTTGTCATCACTAGATGAAGAGTAATGTTTTAAGTTTGGGGGTGTGATAATCTAAGAAATTAAAGTTATCAATGTATTTTCAAGCCTATTTCGTTACAAATCTTAGGGTGATGCATTAGTTTCTAGTCTTAATTTAGTCATTTTCTTGTTTTAGTCATCTTTATAGAGTCTAGCTGCCTTTTTAGGTATTTCGTGGAATTTGGGCAGATTTTGCGCTAAATTCATACTTTTTTTTGTAGAGTTTTAAGGTGGGCAGTCAGTTGGTCAAATGCTACAGCTTAAGGATGCTAAATTGCTACAGTAGGAGTCATGTGTGTGTGGCAAAGATCCTTTATCGTTTAGTCCAGCTGGCGCTCCAAAACATAGGGGTATTTCAGCTGTCCCCGTCCAGCTGGCGCTGCAACATTTCGGTGGTCCCTATTCAGTTGGCGTTGTAGCTTTTCAAGTGGTCCCCCAATGCTGCTGCTTTACAAGTGTCATTTTTTTAAGTTGAAGCCCTAATTTTGAGGCTCTATAAAAAGACCCTCAAGAGAGCCGACATTCTTGCTGTAAAATAGAGAAAAATAGTGTGGAGAAGGAGGAAGATGAAGCCATAAAAAAGGAAGGAGAAGACTTAGAGGAGGAAGATAACAAAGGGAGTATTCTTTTATTCGCTATCATTTTCTTCCTTTTTCTTCTTCGACTCAACATTTTCTCCTTCTTCTAAGCTCTACAACTCTGTATTTTATGGTTGTAAATCTGCTCCAATTTCGCCTTAAGCTCATTATGAGCTGAACTCTTTAAGCTAGTATGAGTAATGAACCTTGAAGTTATTGTTTCTGGTTATGCTGTAGTTGTTGCTGATTTCTTGTTAGCGTTTCATTCAAATGTGCTTAATGCTTAGATTTTATCATTGACTTATCAACTTTAATAAAATACAAGTGCACTTTTTAAAGATATCCTTTAAAAATACAACTTTAATAAAATACAAAACTTGATGCTCTTTTTAAAGATATCCTACGCAAGTGCACATGTCACAATCAAGTACTAAAGTGTTAAGAAGAGTGTCGAACCTAGAGGGAATACTGCAAGATGATGCTATAATCATTTATAAAATTAAGTAAGCTTAAAACTAAATGTATTTAAGAATTACTAATAACTAATTTAACTAAAACTACTAACAAGAAAGTAACAAAGGTGGATTATGTAATTAATACGAAATTAGGCTGGTATTGTTAGTTTCACTTTTCAATTACTGCCTACTTTAATTCAACCCCATGCTAACATTTCCAGAAAAGTAATGTGGCTTTTTTGCAATTAAATTTTCGTTTAAGAGATTACCTATTTAGCCTATTCTCCTTCGTATCAAAGCAAGATTAGGTTATAATAGATTCATTTAGTTCCAACCAATAGATTGCAAGGTAAGTTCATATTCCTATGCAACTCACAAAACACTTAAATCTATGTAAATCAATGCTCACATATGTTTGATGTAGGTATTCATGCATTGGGTGAGTTTTTTCCCATTATACTAAGCTCTTTCGAAACTTACTCTAACTTACATTCTAAATATAATGGCCAGTTACAATCAGAATCTTAATCATATAGCACACTCAACCTAAACTATTCAAGGAATGCGCAAAGGAAACATCATTAAATAGGTAAAATAAAATCCAAGCTAAGTTACCATACTAGCCTTAAACTAGTTTTGCTCATAATGATTTCAAATGATAATACATGAAGTCCAGAATCCATTAAATCTTGCATCAGAAAGGTTTAGAAAAATAATGCAGAATAAAGAGTAAGGAAGGAAAGAAAAAGGAAAAATAAACAAAAGGCTTAAACTCTTTGCCGTATGATTCTCAATAGAATAGTTTGAATAAAGATTTCAGACAATTGCTTTATGATAAATTATTATTATTTTGACGATTTAGCTTAAAATTATTGGTTGTTATTTGACTAAGTTTCCGTTATAAATTTTTTATTATTATTTAAGTATTTTGAATTCAATACTTATAAATTTAAATAAAAGATTTGATAAAGTTATGTTTTAAATAAAGCTATATCTTTCATATTAAATATTTAATTAACGTTAAAGAGGATATCACTTCCTAAATTATAATTAATAAGATATTTTTAGTATTGGGGTGTCACATATGCCCTTAGTTCCTCTGGGAGTAGGGATTATGAACTGCCCCTCCCAAGGTTATGCCCTCAAAGCTTGTGTATTGATATTTTAATATGAAATTTAATAGAATTATAAATTTCTTATAATTGTTCTTTTAAATTATTGTTGGATAATTTATATAATAAATATTTGAATATTTCATATTCATTAATGAGACTATGATCTTGTATTAGTATAAGATGATTAAGATCATAGATAATGAATAATATTGTCAACAACATATTAAAGTATAAAATCTTTAATGAATGATTGCTAGTACGGTTCACTAAGTATGATGAATGCATATGATCTAGATCCAAATAATTGATGTGGATAGACATCTTAGTGAATGTACTTTATATAATAAGATTATATATGACATGATCGATGTGAATTAATATTTTTATTAACTTACCGTTTATCATAAAGATTTAATACACATCAATCTGATGATCATATGTAGATTAGTCTGAATCTTCAGTAGTCATGAATTTCTATGCATGTCTACCGGATCTTTTGATTCATTTATTAAGGTTTGTTTGTAAAATATGCTAGTGACTTTTATTTTAAAGATTGGTGATGTGGATGATTGAGAACATGATCTAATAAGACTTGGAATCCAAGCTTATCTAACAGATCGTATATTGATTCCCTTAAGTGTTAATTTTAGAACTGAATGGTTATTGAGTTCAAATTCATAGTACGATTATAGCTATTCACCAGTGAATTAATAGTACTTAATGATAAAGATGTAATTAAAAAGGTAAAATGGTAATTTTGACCAGCTCTAATTTACGAACCAATAATTGGAGGACAGAAGTGCTGAAATCATTATATCAATGGAGTACACGAGAATACTCTGTAAATACATTCTATAATCTCTAAGAGTGTCATTCCATATTTATAGTGGAGTAATAATGAAATTAATAAATAAGATTATTTAATTAATAATATAATATATTGAAACTTAAAATTATAGGTCTATGATCTTCAAGTCACCTCTATATTACGCAATTTAGGGTGTGAATACTTCAGGACATGGGAAAATGACTGACTTGCAAAATGAATTTTTATTATGGGACAAGTACATAATTATGAAATAATTATCTGTGATTAATTAATTAAATTATTTATATATAAATTTTGGAAATTATATATATATAATATCGATTAAGTTTTTAATTATCGATAAGTGAGACTGAAAATCTAATTTGAAAAATTATATAATTATAAAATATTATTAGATAATAATTTGAATCAACTAAACCTGTTATTTGTGAACTATTAGATAAGTTAGTTGATAGAGATATTCAGATATGTTAATTTTAATTAACTGATATCTAAATATTTAATTCACAATAATTACCACGTGTCAATCACTGATTGAGAATCAAAGATTGGTAAGAACTATTGTAGTGCCACGTGGCACTGTGGTAGTGGAGGTGTAATACTGTAGTACCCCACGACATTACAATAGCGTCGTGGCACACAGTGCCATGAGGCACTGTGAAAGCTCACGACAACTACAGTCATGACGGTGCAGTTGTGCACAAATTGCAGTGGATCCCACTGGAATGATAATTTTGAAATTAAATATTATTTTCAGTTTAACCCAAAAAATCTGATATGTCATTATCTAGAAAATATATAAATATTATTCTATTGGTCTCTGTGTTGATTGAGAGTTGAGAACACAATTGCTATCAGTGTGAATTTTATGTGTGATTAACAAGTTAATAAACAAGCTCTAAAAGAATCATCATCGTATTCTCCCAGAAGATTGTCTCACTAAATTAATCATTCTCAGTAAATATCTAGATATCATGTGTTGAGTACATCTAGAGACACAAAAAGTGTGTTTGATTATTTTATACGCCCACACACATTCTAATGCGTTTGAGAATTAACTTGGAAGATCTTGGTGTGGATCTCGAAGTCCGTTCTTTGTGGGAATGCAGGATCGTTGGTTTACGATGATGCTTGATATAGATTACAAGAGGTATATAATTTCTATCCATGTATATCTTAGATTTAATATATAAATATATAATGGATTCTGATTGAAAAGAGTTTTCTAAAAGTTTTTATTTTGGAAACCGTTGCGTCGCGCTTGTTTTTGTTTTCTCAAAAAACATACGATTCATTTTTAATAAATTTTTTAAAAACCACCACGCTTCCGCCACGCGGTCGCCACGTTTTCCAACACTTACACTTTTAGTTCCTTATTGGAGTTATACTTATGAACTGCACATCCCAAGAACTTATGCCCTTAGTTCATTATCTGAGTATGACTTATGAACTGCCCCTCCCAAGTTCTTACGTCCTTATTTCTATTGTTGTTATTATTAGTGATGAGGAGAGCTGACACCAAGAGATTTTACCTGAAAAACCATTGCGTGAAAAAAAAACATAGGAATTTTTTTACTGTAATGCTCTTTACAACTTCAAACAAAGTATTCCTTTAGGTGGACTTCATTCCATAGTTTTGACAGATCCATTCCCTCTTCCATTTTCAAATGGTGGTATCCGCTTCCACCTACTCCACTGATGAAGTACGACATTTCCCATTGTCCGAGCTTTCCTCCTGCCTGGAAGATCTTTCTCAAGACCAGATCACCCTTATGAAATTCCCATTTTGTACTATTTTCTAGATGTAAGACTTCATTTTCTATTACAATGGGCCATTCGGACCATGGCTATTTTGCGTCGCTCTTCCAGTTCATCTAGGGTTTTTTCTGAGGAGTTCCTCATTTATTGTTTAGTCAGTTCAGACTTCATAGTGAGACACCTAATTTCGACAAGAATTATTGCTTCTTCTCCAAAAACCAAAGAAAATGGTGTGTCTCCCGTTGTTTCTCTTGGAGTAGTTCTGTACGCCCATAACACTGCTGGTAGATCTTCTACCCATCTTCATTTTTCTCACTCCAATCGTTTCTTCAAATAGTCAAGTATGGTTTGGTTTGACCTTTCTGCTTCCCTGTTCCCTTGTGGATAGTAGGGAGTGGATAACCAGTTAGTTATATTTAGCTCTTCGCAGAAGGTTTTAACCATCTTTTCTGTGAACTGTAGCCCATTGTCTGAAACAAGTATTTTTGGTATGCTGAATCTGCACATGATATTTTTCCACAAAAGTCCCTTTACTTCTTCTTCCCATATTCTTATGAAGGCTTCAGCCTCAATCCACTTGGCGAAGTAATCCATTGCTACTAACAGGATATGTTTTTGTGCAGGTGCCATTGGAAGCGGCCCGTAACAATATCAGTACCCACCGATACCGTTTTCAGTTCACCGGGAGCCATCTTAACGGATCGTAACGATATTAGTACGCAGCGATACCGTTACATCATGCCCGTTACGCAATGTAACGGCCACGATTTATGTGCTGGATACATATGACTTCAAGAATGATATTTGGTTATGTTACTCCTCCGATGGCTGATGCTATAACTATAAAGCTTTTGTAAGTATAAATTTTTGTTTTCAGTTTTATAGATGTTCATAGATGTTCTCTTAGATTTGTTTTTTTCTAGAATTCTCCTTGAGATTATTGTGAATATGCCAGTTCGGTTCGGGTGTTTTCAGTTTTATTTGATATTTCACTGTTCAGTTCGGTCCGGTTTATGTACTTTACTCGATTCGGTTCAGGTTTTATAATTGGAAAACCATAATTGTGGTTCGGTTTGATAAATTCTTATAAATTGAACCTAACCGAACCACTTACACCTTTACAAGGAGGCCTCTAAAGGAATTGTGTATCAATGGAGATACGTTGTGGAAAACCAATGTAAGTCATAATTGTAATTTGCTTCTTACGTCTTATGGATATGTATAATGCGTGTTAGTTATAAAGATTTAGTACCCTTATGTGCTAGTTAACAAAGAGTGCCTGTGCAGAGCTTTTCAATCGATGATATTTAACCGAGAGAATGCGCTCTATACCACTCTCTTAAGCATCGTTTAGTTTAGAGTCACACATTGTTTAGCTAACGAGAAACTCGTGATAACAAACTATTTGATAGAACATGGTTTTAGACTATTTTGTGATACTTGAAAGGACTAATTTCGACACTATGCAAATGGTGATGACCGGATGAAAGCAGGATCGTGTCCGAACAGAGTAGAATCACCTCCGATGAACACAACATCAAGATCATTAGTGTTGGTAAACTATTTTACAAGTCTAGCTTGTTGGATCCTTAATCCAACATTGAACTTATATGTAAATAATTATGTATTGTAAACTATCAAATAAAGTTAAACCCAATTAAAAGTAATCAAATAAGGTTTGGACAATTGAAGTTTTAATGTATCTGATAGGTTGTGATCCTTTAATGTGTAGGGAGTTTAGGGTAATTTCTATTTTTATGATGTGCTAAAATAAAAATATCAAAAGATGAATTATCTATAAGTGGTTATGGTCCATAGGTCACACGATAACGAAAAACCAGTATATTCTCCCTAATATCTCATTATTAGAGAAAAAATTGAGAGGCTTAATCCAAGGGGACTCTCAGATAGAGAATCGTGTAGATCTGGAAGGTCAACCGCTCGGCTCTAAATACTGATCTATCATCATGGATTCAGGTATGCATCTACTCTATAATTGTTTTGATTCTTGATGTGTTCAACATGAGATCTTGGAGTTTTATTATGATACGGTTTAAACCAGAAGTGATTTTGAATCTATCAAGTGGTATCAGAGCAACTCATGTTGAATCGTTGAGAATCAAAATTAAGTTCTAGATCCATGATTATATGTGTTTATATGTTTATGTTTTGGGGTTCTTGAATTTGATAATTGTATGTCAATTTATTAGATTTGAGGACAATATTTTTCTGCTTTATTTTATGTATTTGATGCAATTCATAACGCCGTCGTTTGTTGTTTACGGTTGATGGCGGAAGGAAATCAACGCGAGAGTCTGACCGCGTTGGGATGGAAAGGTGCAGGTGGGAAGGAAAGCCGTGACTGTTAAGGAAAGTCACAGCCTTGGTGGCGACTGTCACAGAAGGTCGTGGCTGTTAAAGGGAGCCTTAGCTACAAGGAGAATCTGCGACTTGGCCGCGGTTGAATGAGAAATCTGGTGCCTTGGCTGCAGTTGACTGAGAGAGAGTCGCGACATCAAGGCTGGTTTCCATGGCCGCCATTCTTTTGAGGTTAACACCCTAGGGTTGACAGGTTCATGGGTCGACCCGTGAACCCGAGTCAAGCTGTGAGTCGACGTATAGACCCACAACTGAAAGTTAAAAAAATAGGGGATGTGCGATGTGGGCAGCTACCCAACCATTAAGGGTTATTTTGTAAAATATATTGATTTTACAGATTGTTTGATTTAAATAATTTCAAAACAGTTTTTTTAAGGATTATGAAATAAATTGTTTTGAATATTTTATGAATTTTTTGGTAAAAATAATTTCAAAACAATTTTTTACGGATCATAAAAATTAATTATTTCTAAATTAATTGAAGGTTTAAATTATGTATAATTTTAAATTCAAACATTAGTATGTTATATATTTTAAGATGAATTAGTTGAAGTAACATGTCACCAAAGTGACCTATCTTGTGGAAATTAATCTGTTTTTAAATATAAAATGTTATGTGTGCATGTAACTTATGTGAATATTTATCGGCCCAAAAGAATGTAATTATTTATCAGAATTGCATTTACTTTTGTGATAATAAAAACATGATAATTTCTTGGTTTTACATGTGAACAATAAATCGGCCCAAAAGAAGGTTTCTTGTTTGATATGTTATTTATCATTAGTGTTTGATTACTATACCAAGACATCACTTACAAGTTAATAATTTTTGTCAAAGTCATAATATTAATGGAGCGCTTGGTGTCTTTAGATGGGCTAATGTTTTACTATTGTTATTTAGGATTCAAGTGAGCTTGTAGGTTGGTTAATTGTTCTCTATTAAGTTATTACTCAAACTAATGCCAACATCAAGTAAAATAATTTATTAAATGACTCAAACTTCAAGTCCTAGAAAGATAATCTCTCGATAGTTCTTGGAGTTAAGGATCTTGATCTTGTGTTGATAGTTGATTCTCCTTCACCTCTTACGGATAAGACTACCTCTGATGAAAGGTGAGAGAAATTAAATCGCGTGTATGCTGATCATGAAGAAGGCCATTCCAGAAGCATTCATGGGCACTATATCTGAAAAAGATAAATACAACTAAGGATTTCCTTGCAGACATTGAAAAGAGGTTTATCAAGAACGAAAATGTAGAAATTGGTACGCTCTTGTAAGACCTAATTTCAAAGAGGTATAAAGATAAAAGTAATATGAGGAATATATTATGAAAATGTCTCACATTGTTTCAAGGTCGAAATCACTAAAGCTTGAACTCTCTGAGGACTTGCTTGTGTATTTGGTTTTGATATCCTTCCGGCACAATTTAGCTAGTTTAAGGTGAGCAATAATTGTCAGAAAGAGACTTGATCTCTAAATACACTCATTTCACACTATGTTCACAAAGAGGAAATAATGAAACATGATAAGACATAAATTGCTTACATGGCCTCTATCTCTAAAGATAAGGGTAGGGGAAAGAAAAGGAAGCTGCGGATACAACACCACATAAGAAACAACAAAAGAAACCAGTAAACCCGGAAGGTAATGGTTGTTTCTTCTCTGGAGCTGAAGAGCATAGGAAGAAGCAATGCACCAACTATCATGCTTGGCGTGCTAGGAAAGGTACGCTTATTAATTTGGTTTATTCTGAAGTTAATTTAAGTTCGGGTCCTAGACACACGCGGTGGATAAATTCTGGTGTAAGAACTCACATCAGTGTTTCTATGTAGGGTTGCCTGAATTTCTGAAAGCCAAATGATGCTGAAAGATTCATCTATGTGGGCAATGAAAAGACGGTTGAAATTGAGGCGATAAGGAAATTTAGAGTATTGTTAAAGACTAGGTTTCATTAATGAAACATTTATTGCACCGTCTTTTAGACGGAATTTGAGTTTTGTCTCTATTTTGGACAAAGTTAGTTATGGTTGTTCATTTGGAGATGAAAACTATGGTTTGTTTCGTGATTCAAATTCAATTGGTTCCAGTTATTTATCAGATTACGATAATCTTTATTTACTTGATACAGTTGCTTCAATTAAAGAATCTCTGTAAGCAAGTACACGAGGTGCTAAAAGAAAATTAACCAGTGAGAATTCAGGTACTTTATGACACAAGATATTAGGTCATATCTCCATACGAAGAAAAGAGAGACTTATGTCACACAAAATTCTCGGTCCCTTAGATTTCACAGATTTTGACGTTTGTATTAATTGCGTAAATGGTAAAACAAACCGATAAAAGGAGATTTCAAGCTAAAATGACTCAAGATTCTTCAAATTTATTCATACAGATATTTGTGGGTAATTTCCTTCAATCGCTCGCAATGGTCAACAATACTTTATAACATTTATAGACAATTATTCTAGATATGGCTACATATATCTCATTCATGAAAAGTCACAGTCATTGGCGTGTTCAAAAGTTTAAGGCTGAAGTTGAGAATCAACTCAACAAAAATATTAAAAGCGTCAGATCTGATCGTGGTGGTGAGTACTATGGCAGATACGATGGCTCAGGTGAACAACGTCCAAGACAGTTTGCTAAATTCCTAGAGGAATACAGTATCATCTCATAATACACTATACCGGGTTCGCCCACTATGAATGGTCTTACTGAAAGACGACACAGAATGCTTAAGGACATGGTGATGAGTATGATTAGTCATTCGACCTTACCAGAATCACTCTGGGGGGAAGCACTTAGGCTGTAGCATATATTCTTAACAAAGTTCCAACTAAAGGACTTCCAAAATCTCATATGCGCTTTGGACAGGCAAGAAACCTAGTCTAAGGCATCTGCACATTTGGGGATGCCCAGTTGAGGCAAGGCCTTATAGGCCTAATGAAAATAAATTGGACTTACAGACGGTGAGTTGTTATTTTGTTGGATACTTTGAAAGATCCAGATGATACAAGTTTTATGATTTCACAACTAGGTCCATTTTTGAGATGGAAAATACCCGGTTCTTTGAGGATGTCGAGTTTGCGGGGGGGGGGGGGGGGGGG
>QANY01012381.1:10129-100120 GCA_003255025.1 Datisca glomerata
CCTCCCTCCCTCACGCCCTCCCTCTCTCTCTCTCTCTCTCTCTCTCTCTCAGTACGTACGTTTGGATACTTAAGCTTCCCTACCTCCAATTCCGCCACAGCAAATGATTTTATCGCCCTTGCTGACCATCTTAACCCCACCACCAACACCATAAATAAAATCCACAATCAACACAACTAAAATCCATGTACAATAGAGTAAAACATCAATTAGAGAAGAAATCTCTATGGTAACTTACTTTTGGAGTTTATCAGAAGAAGCCCCCTCAGGTTTCCTGCAAATATAACAAAATTAAAAATAGTTCTAACTAAACCACAATCCCCACCCCAAGCAAAAAAAAGGAGATGAAGGACAAAAGTAAAACTGTAGGGAAATTGAAGCCACGACATCTTCTCTTCTTCACCGATTTGCTAATCTTTCATTTCTGAGCTTTGTGTCTTCAAGAATCAAAGAAGGTGAATGAAGCTTCTTGCACAGTAAATCTCACCGTGGGATAGTAAATGGGCAACAAAGATCAGTGACAAATTGTCGGTTACAACAAATCAGCAAACCTAAACCCTAGCACAACAACTCACTTCCTTTACTTTTTCGAGAGAGAGAGAGAGAGAGAGAGAGAGAGAGAGTCGCAGGTGACAGGGGAGAGGTGAACGCGGCGAGCTATGGCGGGCGAATGGAAAAAGTGGCTCGCAGGGGAACCGTATTTTTTTCAGAATGGGTTTTGATTTCTGAGGGGAGAGAGTATTAAGGGAGCTTTTTTAAGTATTTGCCGGTGGTTTTAAATAAACCGACTGCATAAAGAAATAAAAGCCAGCGGTTTTTAAAAATCACCGTTAAAAGTAGAAGTTGATTTTTTTTTTCTACGGCGGTAACATAAACTGCCAGCGTAAAATCGTCGCCATAGACTGTTTTTCTTGTAGTGACAATATTAGAAGGATATGGGGTTTGGGGTCATGGGTTGGAGAGGGATTTGGTTCGGGTTTGGCTCGAGTTTGACTCGTGTGTTACAAGGGATGTGTTCAATGAGAGATTACGGGTTTGACTCGTGTATTGCAACGGTTTTGGATCAGTTTTGGTGGATTTCAAGCTATGAAAAGAGAGATGAAGATGGAGATGAAGAAGAATGAGAATAGGGTTTGAGTGAAGAGAAATGAAGTGTTGAGAGGGAGGGGGAATGGTGGGTATCGATTTTTTACGAATAAGGGGAAGAGGTTTTTTAATGTTGGGTTTAATTTCGATAAGAAATAAAGTTAGATTTGAAAATTGATTTTTTAGGGGTAAATTAATTGAAACGTAAAAAGGTATTTTCCAAAAGTTATGGGGTTATTATTATTAAATAAAAAGGTTAAATTTCAAATTCAATCTTTAATTTCAAACTTTTTAGCGGATAAATCCGACCTCAAAGGTTATACATGTTCGTCAAACTGATGAATAGGATTTTCTGGCCATCATAACATCACGACATATAATTATATTTGGTGAAAACCCGTCTCGTTCGATACTTGTCACAAAAGTACAACAATATTATTAATGACAATTTTTATCGAGTTTATGATTAAATGTTCAATTGTTTGTGGAATCCTTAATTAATTCAATCTAATTTCACATAGGTAAGCGAGTATCATGAATGTTTTGCGTTGAAATAATGAGTTTTTTCTTCTATTTTTATCAATGATTTCCAAGTGTACGGTAAATAATTGTAAAAATATCAATTCTAAGGAAAATTGTGAAGAATGGCGATTAGAGCCATATAAATGATTAGGAGCAAAAAAGTGGCGATTGAGATGGAGACTGACGACTGCCTATTTGTACATGGCGTTTGGGAACTGAAACATGCGATCGGAGGCATAAAACTAGCGCTTGGCTTTGACGTTGCGATTAGCACTTTCATGATCGCATTTAGGGGCTAAAAATAGGCGATTCGGGTATGCTGATTAGGTTTTAGGTGTTCACCAAATACGTAGTAGTGTACAACAAATTCTTCATGGGTTCACCAAAATTTAAAAAAAAATTTTGTGAACCCTAGTACGTAATTGGTGAAACCCAATACGTATTGGGTGAACCTCTCTAAGAATTATTATTTTGTACATATTTAGTGACCCCACTACGTAATTGGTGAACCCCACTATGTATTGGTGAACCCCAGTACGTATTAGGTGAATTTTTCCAAGAATTATTATTGTGAACGTATTTGGTGAACCCCAGTACATAATTGGTGAACCCCAATATGTATTGGGTGAACCCCTCCAAGAATTTTTATTTTGTACGTATTTGGTGAACCCCACAACGTAATTGATGAACCCTAGTACGTATTTGATGAACTCTTTACGTAATTGGTGAACCCCAATACGTATTTGGTGAACCTTACAATAATTATTAATTTGTATATAATTAGTGAACCTCACTGCGTAATTGATGAATCTCAGTACGTATTTGATGAACCCCTCCAAGAATTATTATTTTGTACGTATTTGGTGAACCTCAGTACGTAATTGGTGAACCTCAGTACGTAATTGATGAACTCCAGTACATATTTGGTGAACCACTCCAAAAATTATTATTTTGTACGTATTTGGTGAACCCCACTATGTAATTGGTGAACTCCACTATGTATTTGGTGAACCTCAATACGTATTTGGTAAACCCCTCCAATAATTATTATTTTGTACGTAATTGGTGAACCCCATTATGTAATTTGTGAACCCCAATACATATTTGGTGAACCCCTCCAAAAATTATTATTTTGTACGTATCTAGTAAACTTCACTATGTAATGGGTGAATCTCAGTACATAATTGGTGAACCCCAGCACATAATTGGTCAACCCCACTACGTATTTGGTGAACCCCTCCAAGAATTATTACTGTGTACGTATTTCGTGAATCTCAGTACGTATTTGGTGAATTTCTCCAATAATTATTATTTTATACGTAATTGGTGAACCCCATTATGTAATTGGTGAACCCCAATACGTATTTAGTGAACCCCTCCAAGAATTATTATTTTGTACGTATTTAGTGACTTCACTACGTAATTGGTGAACCCCACTACGTATTTGGTGAACCCTTCCAATAATTATTATTTTGTACGTAATTGGTGAACCTCATTATGTAATTGGTGAACCTCAATACATATTTGGTGAACCCCACTATGTAATTGGTGAACCCCACTATGTATTTGGTGATCCTCAGTACGTATTTGGTGAATTCCTCCAAGAATTATTATTGTGCACGTATTTTGTGAACCCCAGTACGTATTTAGTGAACCCCAATGTATATTTGGTGAACCCCTCCAAGAATTTTTATTTTGTACGTATTTGGTGAACCCCACTACGTAATTGATGAACCTTAGTACGTGTTTGATGAACTCTTGTACGTAATTGGTGAACCCCAATATATATTTGGTGAACCCTCCAAGAATTATTATTTTGTATATAATTGGTGAACCTCAGTACGTAATTGGTGAATCTCAGTACATATTTGATGAACCCCTCCAAGAATTATTATTTTGTACGTATTTGGTGAATCTCAGTACGTAATTGGTGAACCCCCAGTACGTAATTGATGAACTCCAGTACATATTTGGTGAACCACTCTAAAAATTATTATTTTATTCGTATTTGATGAACCTCACTACGTAATTGGTGAACCCCACTACGTATTTGGTGAACCTCAGTACGTATTTGGTGAACCTCACTACGTAATTGGTGAACCCTACTACGTATTTGGTGAACCTCTGTACGTATTTGGTGAACCTCGGTACGTATTTGGTGAACCCCTTTAATAATTATTATTTTGTACGTAATTGGTGAACCAGTATGTAATTGGTGAACCCCAATATGTATTTGGTGAACCCCTCCAAGAATGATTATTTTGTACGTATCTAGTAAACTTCACTACGTAATTGGTGAACCTCAGTACATAATTGGTGAACCCCAGTACATAATTGGTGAACCTCTCCAAGAATTATTACTATGTACGTATTTGGTGAACTTCACTACATAATTAGTGAACCTCACTACGTAATTTGGTGAAACTCAGTACGTAATTGGTGAACCTCACTACGCATTTGGTGAACCCCTCCAAGAATTATTATTTTGTATGTATTTGGTGAACTTAACTACGTAATTGGTGAATTCCACTACATAATTGGTAAACCCCAGTACGTATTTGGTGAACCCCTCTAAAAAATTATTATTTTGTACATAATTGATGAACCCCACTACGTATTTGGTGAATCTCTTCAAGAATTATTATTTTATACATATTTGGTGAACCCCACTACATATTTAATTAACCCCTCCAAAAATTATAATTTGTACGTATTTATTGAATCCTAATAGGTATTTAGTGAATCCTTTCAAGAAAAAAAATATGTTATCTATTGGAGAGGTTCACAGGCATCATGTAGACTACACGAAAACTTCACGGGATCCGTGTAGGATTCATGTAGGCTACACGATGACTTTATGGGTATCGTGTAATCATCATGTAGACTACACGAGAACTTCGCGGGATTCTTATAGGATTCATCTAGGCTACACGATGACTTCCCAGTCATCATGGTATGAGGGCATATTGAGCGATATGTCGGGAATGTGAAGGTATTTCCAACATACCCTTGTTTAGTTTAGATTTTTTAAAGGTTATAACATTACCGGAATATCCAAGAGACCCTCAATGGAGGGTATCTTGATACCTCTCTAAATCAAGGGATATATTCATTTCGGGCATTCACACGAGCTTCAGCCCTTCTCCCTCACTCACGAGCTTCATTCCTTCTCCCTCAACCAATTTTCATGATTGTTTTCAGTTAATTCGGGCAATTGACTATTGTTTGCCTTAACATTCTCCTCTATCTTTTTTCTGATTTTGTGCCCTAACAATAGCCAAATAGCTCCATTAACAACGACCACTTCCATTTTCTTTCTCCTAAAATTTTTAAGCTATCCTCCATCAGACCCTCACATCATCTTCTTCTTCCACCAGACCAGACCAAAATCTATTAGAAACAGAATAAAAAATAGAAGAAGAGAAACTGGTAAGTTGGTTGAAGAAGCCCTGCACGCGAGATAGAGATAGAGAAATAAAGAGATTTTTCTAATATGCGACTGAAGATCTGAGAACAAAATGATGAGGCTGAAGATATAAGAAGAGAAAGAGGCAGAGAAACAACAAAACTTTGTGATGAGACAGAGAAATCGAATAAGATGGGTTTGAGTTGTCTGGGCAATCTGGGTATTAATAAGATATATATTAGCTAGGAGTTGTATGTCGCAAGGTGTGAATGCACTCTCACTGTATTTCGACAATTATTTTTTGAAAAAAATTGCAACTAATAATTGGTGCATCAGATTAGATAAATTAAATATTTATCAATATAAGTATTAGCTAAATAAAATATTTAATTCACAATAAAATAAAAAACAATTATTTTTAAACTATGATTGTTCTAATATAAGTATATTTTTATTTTTAGTTAAATTATAAATATTTATCAATATTTATGATATAAAATATACTTATATTAGAACAATCATAGTTTTTTATTTTATTGTAGTTAATATTCAAATTATAAAGAAAATAATTTAACTAAAAATAAAAATTAAAAAATAAATTTAACTAGTTTTCGTAAGTTAAAATGGTATTAAAAATAAAGACAAAATATAATTTGTATAAAAAAATAAAAAAAAAACTAAAAAAAACTTGATGTTGATCATATTATATATAAGTAATAACCATCTATAAATATATTTGGCTCTAAAGGTAAAATTAGAAATTAACAATTGTATACATAGCATTCTCTTAAACATTTCATTAAAACAAAGCAAACTAATTTATCATTCAGCCTTATATCATAATATTCTCAAGTGTTAACAAATAAAGTAATCTTAACTCTCCGGACATATACTTTCCTATAATCATATTCCAGCAATCTTATGCCAGAAATTATTTACTCGCAATCTTACCAAACGACCCATTAATGTACCCTAAATACTCATTTTTCCTTGACTTAGTAGCTTAAAAATAGAGAGTTTAAATTAAAATATTATAAGTAATTAGTTGCTAGTAATTCAAATTCAAATACTCTCTCTACAAAAACCACTCACTCATTTATATTTACGTGTAAGTAACTAATTACATATCAATAATTAAATGGTTTAATTTCATTGTGAATACATATTTACAATGGTTGCATTTTTTAACTATGCAATTTTTATATTCCTTGTAATTACGTATTAACATGAGAATAACGTCCTCGTGAATTAATAATAGGAATACTTAGTGTCAATGAGAGTTTATAATGATTGTATTTTGTTGAATGACGTAAATATTCAATTAATGTATTAAGTCATTGCGCATTAACATGACATATTATCAATATATATGTCTATTAACATACATATAAAGATAATTTTTTTTGAAAGTAAAAAAATCAAATTACCTTGAATATATTAATAAAAACAATAACTAAAATAAAATAAAAAATAAAAAACCTAATACTAAAGAAATTATCTTACAACTTAAATATATGAAAAATAAAAAGTGAAGATAATTACCGTAAATATAGGAAGATAAGTACCTTAATTAGAGATAGTAAATTTAAAATTTAAAGACATAAGCTATAATATCAATAAAAATATAAATTAAATTAAAGTAATGGTTAAGTCCCGTTTTAAAAAAAATAGTTGTCCCAATACTTTAAATGCATGAAAGTTAATTAGTGGGATAAGTATAAATTAGCCCAAACAATTTTTTTAGATTAAAAATGATAAATCACTATAAATTTATAATTTTTGACATAAATCTAATTAGAGAAATAAAACTTGTTATTTACTGTAATTTCTGAAAAAGATTTTCCACCCGAGCCTTGTTTATATCTCTTAATCCCCAATTATATTTATATTTAATATTGATACTGACTACTTTCACTTTATCAGCAGTAAAAAGTAAAAAAAAAATAGAGAATCAAGATAGATCATTATCTATCACCCTTCCTTATTCCTTTCTCATTTGATCTAATCTTTACCGTCTCCCGGATTGTCTCTATGAAAGAATCGGGGGACGGCCTATTCCGTTCGTGACTAGGGGTTACCAAAAAGAATTCTTTTTTTACTTAATATAATATAACTTTCTAGAAAGTTATATAAGTAAAAGACAATTATCCATTCAATATAATATTGAGAAAATGCTGGAGCACTCAGAAACTTTCATAAGTCCGTATATAAAGTATCTTCCGCTCAAAAACTAAAAAAAAAGTATATTTTCCTTACGTGGATATTAAATTATCATCCTTATCATATTAAGAAATAAAGCATATAAAAATTACATGTTCTGTGCAGAGTTTCTTTACATTGCATTCCTTACAAATAAAGAATCGCATTGTGATAGACAAAAGAAAATGCATTTAATCAAAATTAATAATGTATCTGGGGTCCGGTCCTCCGCAGCTTAACAGTTTAAAAGATGGGAAGTGTCCTCCCCACACTTCACGCATTTCCTTCCTCCCCACACTTCACGCATTTCCTTTCCTCCTTCTCTCTTTCCTTTCTCGCACTCTGCTTCTTCTTTTGTTTTTCTCGCACGTTCCATCACGCGCCGTCTATTACAGTGTACAACTTCGTCTTTTCCGGCGTTCCCGTTTCGACGATCGCTTCCGAATTTCAGGTTCTGCATCTGTCTCTCTCTTCTCTTTGTTTTTCTGTCTTCATATTTTTTCTGCTCACGCATTCTCCCTCCAGCTTTGTTTCTTTTCACCACGCTCCGTGCATTTTCTTTACTCTCTCTGTCTCTGTTGTACATATGCTATGACTTGTGTGTGTCATGGAACCAGATTCGAATGGATTGTGATTGCGAAGGAGTCTACCGAACGTTCACTATCCTTTCTTCACTATCCTTTCTACTTTCCTACTCTCTCTCTCTTCCAAAATTTTCGTCTCTTTTGATCTGTCAGTCCCCTTTCTCCGATGTATTGATGGTTTTTTAGGGCATTTCCACGGGGAATGTTTGGTCCATCGCTTCAGGGCATACCCATCATTTGTTTGGCTCCTGAATATCTGAAGAGAAGTATACTCAATCTTTGGCTTCAGTTTTTTGTGCGTTCATCTTATTGTTTTACTCTTTCTGTTGTTAACCCTTATCGCGTGAAATCTATGTTGAAAGACCTCGTTTATTTTCCTCTTGTTTTGAGAAAAACTACTTCAAAAGCTACTCTATAATATTCTATTCTATATGGTTATGGTAATTGTTCTAGAGATCATTTCTTACAAATCTTTCGTAAATTTATTCTACTCTATAATATTCTATTCTACACCACTTCATACTATTCTTATCATCGAAAATTTATGGTATCGCTACTGTCTTTGTACAGTGACCTAGCTTTAGAATAACTGTTTATTAATCTGTCTGTTATTTGTGTTGCATTTTTGAAATGAGGTATCGCGTTCGTGTAGATTATTGTTACAGCGTCTTTTTTGTTTGTATCACTTAAATAGTTCCTTTATAACAGTATAATTGTATTGTTAGTCATGTTTCTTATAAAAAAAATATTGTTAATCATGCTAGAGATTATTGTCCTATAACCACTAGGAGCAGAATTATGCTGAATGCTAAGGTTCTATAAAATGCACTTAAATTTTTTGTTCAAGGGGTATTCTTGAAACAGAAAGTATACTAAATGCTTTAAAGGATCCTTCAATTTTAGGTCTGTTAATGAAACTGCTATATTTTTTCTTCAGTAGCTATATGGTATTGGATGACCCACATTTGTGATTGCTTTGACCTATGCTTGCATTTCATTTAAAGATGCTGCTCAGACAGATGTAAATCTGGACGAGCATTTACTCTTGAAACTTGTGTTTCTGTTCATCAACATATAGACGTTAACTCAGACTGAGTTTCATTCAAGAAATTGTTCCTGTTGATTGTGCAGAAAGATGAGTTCGACAAGAGGGAGTGGAAAGTCTTCCAATGCAGGCATTGATGGGAAATCCTTATCGAAGGAGAAAAATGTTTCTGAAGTCTCTAGCCACAATGTAGATCAATTGTGCCAGGGTGTAGCAGATGTTAGCCTGGGTTCTACACAAGATGAAGGCGAGTGGGAGGTTTATGCAAAAAAGCCCAAGAACAGAGCTGGAAGCGGTGCTGCAAAACAATGGGGTGCTCAGAGTTCTAATTCTAAAGCATGGGGACATTCAGACACGGTTCAAAGGTTAGGAATGCACAACACTGGTGGACGGGGAAGGTCTTCTGGCAAGACCTGGCAAACACCAGCTCCCGATACTAAGAGACTGGCTACTAGAGGAAATGCCTGGCCAGAATCCATCGGTTCTGAAAGCAGCAATCTGACTCCACAACCTCTTATTCCCCCTCCATTGGAGAACGGATGGAAGTGGCAATCTAGAGCTGGTTTTTCTCAGGGAAAAGGTTCAGAACGTGGGCAGGGAAAAGATGAAATCATTTCAAAGTCACATATCAGTGATGGCAATGAGGATAAGGAAGAAAATATCAACGAGGATGATGACAATTCTGATATCTTAGGGGATTCTGATGATGATTTCTCAAGCGATGGCTTTGATTCAGATTCAAGTGAAAAGAGCTTTGAGACTCGCAAAAAGAGTAAATTACTCCAGAAATTCTTTGAGATTTTGGATACTTTGACTGTTGAAGAGATTAGTGAACCTGCAAGGCAGTGGCACTGTCCAGCATGCCAAGATGGCCCCGGTTCCATTGACTGGTACAGAGGGCTGCAGCCGTTGATCACTCATGCTAAAACCAAAGGTTCAAATAGGGTGAAACTTCACAGAGAGCTAGCAGAGCTTTTGGATGAGGAGTTGCGGAGAAGGGGAACAACTGTTATTCCAGCAGGTGAGGCATTTGGGAAATGGAAAGGTTTAAAAGATGAGGAGAAAGATCATGAGATAGTCTGGCCTCCAATGGTTATAATCATGAATTCGAAGCTCGATCAAGATGAAAATGATAAGGTATTAAATTTTGTTGAATGTGATATAACATCGGTTAAAAGTTTAACATTGACGCTATTTTAATTTCAAGTCTGAAAAATATTTTTGGATTTATCCTAATTTGTTTTCTTCTCTTCTTCTTTGGTGAATTTTAGTGGCTTGGTATGGGAAACCAGGAGCTCCTTGAGTGCTTCCGCTCATATAGACCTGAGAAAGCTCGGCACTCATATGGTCCACAAGGCCATCGTGGAATGAGTGTTCTGATCTTTGAACCTTCTCCAATAGGTTATTTAGAGGCTGAGCGCCTTCATGAGCATTTTGCTAAGCCAGAGCAAGGAACTGACAGAAATGCCTGGGATAATCCTCGGCGGGTGTTATTTACTCAAGGTGGGAAGCGCCAGCTCTATGGTTTTATGGCAGTCAAAGAAGACATGGATGTTTTCAATCAGCATTCTCAAGGTTGTCTCTGGATGTAGTTCTCTTTTCTTTTTCTTTTTTTTTTTCGGGTGGGGGGGGGNGGGGGGGGGGGGGGTGGTCGAGTGAGCAACAGGTGGGAATTGCATCTCCCCTCCAATGGCTGCTGATTCAACTATATTATTATGCAGCTTTCTCTGACATGCGTTTTTACTTGATTAGGCAAAACTAGGCTGAAGTATGAGATGCGATCATACCAGGAGATGGTCGTGAAACAAATTAAGCAAATGAGTGAGGATAATCAGCAACTTATCTTGTTTAAGGAAAAGGCTGCTAAAGAACAAATGAAGGCAAAAACTTTTGAAGAGTCTTTAGGAATAATATGTGAGCAGCTGCGGAAGACTAAAGAGGAGAACAGAATCGTGAGACAGAGAACCCAACTTCAACACGAGGAAAACAAAGAAGAGGTAATGCCTGCAAGGTTGCATGTAGTTCTTTATGTACATGTCCATAAACTTAACCATAGAAATGATCTTGATTTTCGTTCTGTATGAAAATCAACTATGGTGGCTTTAATTAAATTATATCTTTAATCAGCTTAATCTCTTCCTTAATTCTGCCATTAACGTTATGATACTCCTTTGATGAGTTTTTATAAAATGAGCGTGGGTGTTAGTTTGCGAAGTTTGATTTTTGAGTGGCTGCATCAAATGCATATCAGACTTTTCCTAGTCCTAGTTTCTCCTTTTGCATTTAGAACAGTCTGTTTCTTCCTCGACTTCACTGCTTCTCTCCCCCCGCATTTTTGTTCGTTACCAGAGTGCTAAAATTCTTTTACTTTTGATGTGTAGATGGATATGCAAGAACGATTTTTCAATGAGCAGATCCAATTCATGAGCGCATCAAGGGATGCAAAGGAAGAAAATTTTGAGAAGCTGCAGCAGGAGGAGAGGGAGAAGGTGAAGAAGTCAAATATAAATCCTTCAAATACAGAGGAGTATGAAAGGAGGTAATTGTGTATTTTAGTTTTTGCTAACAGTTAATTATGCAATGGAGTTGGTTTTCATCGTTGTGCTTAACTTTGCATTTGCTTTGGTTGTAGGGTAGCAAAGTTCATTAAGTTTCAAGATAAGGAGATGGAAAATTTTGCGGCAGAGAGGGACCAAGTGATAAAAGTTCAAGCGGAAAAGATGGCTGCAATGAGGCGAAGGCACTGGGAGGAAGAGGTAGAGCTGGAGAAGGAGTTCGATGGTGAACTTACTCGGCTTATGGACAAGTACTCTCCACACTGTTCTAAAAATGCAGCCGCCAATGACTTGCAGGGCTAGACAGAAACTATCAGGCCAGTTCTCACTAAACATATCTTAGAAATAGGGGAAGGTGGACAAAAGGTGTAGAAAGTGGACAAAGAAAACCCAGTTATTATTATGAAGTTTCACTACCAAGTAGTAGTAGTAGACTTATTATTATGTGAATGGAACTTTGCTATCTGATGAAGCATTAAGAAGTCTAGGTACAACTGTCTAATCATCTTTCTTGGCCTTGCTTTTCTGAAGTATTTTGTGATTGAAGATGGCTTTTATTGATTTACATACTTTTACGGAAATTCAAACAGGGCTTATCAGAACTTCGGTCGGTTTTGGTAAATGGTAGTTATACTTTTGAGAAAGGCAATATATGGATAATGGAATGGCATTCCCATATTTACATGGGGGCATGAAGCATGATCATCTCAGATCTATTCTTGATTCAGAAAATGATCAGATCTTCTACTAGAGTATAAACAGAAGAGTTAAACCTTATGATGCTTGCTTACTTCTGTCTTAAGATTGGTGCCTTCCTCATTTTTTCTCTAGTTTTCAGTTGAACGTGGAAATAATTTATATACTTAATGCGAAACTGAAATTATTTATTTGATGGAGCCAAAGGCCTTTAGGACAACTAGTTGAAATTCGTATATATTTAACTAATTTAAAAGATACATATAATTTTAAGTTGAAATTAATATATCATCTTTAAAAATTATTCTACATCTAAAATAAAAGTAGCATAATAATGATAGTTTGTATAATATTAAAATTTTTAGTGTAATTTTAATAGTATAGAAAATAATTATATTTCATCCGTGTGTCATATTCTTAAGAATAATTATATTATATTTAGAGAGAATTTCTCGTAGTCAAAATATATTAATGTCTTTGTATCATTTATATAATTTTTTATGTAACCGATAACATAAATAATATAAAATATTTAATTTATAAATCTATAATGAACAAATTATTATTGACTTTATAGTTAACTATTTGTAATAAATGATCTTGAAATTAATATACGGATATTCACATATCTAATTATATACGATTATCAAAATATTTTATTTTACTAACTATAAATAAATTATTATTGAATAAAAAAATAAAATTTTATCAAATGAATTAAATGAGAAAAGATGTGAAAATTTTAATTTGTGCTATATTTTAATAGACTCTAAAGGATAAAGAGAATAAAAAATTTCTCCCATTTAAGTTCATTTTAATATAATATAGATAATTAAATATTTGTTGTAAATGATCTTGAAATCAATATACGGAGATTCACATTTCTAATTATATAGGATTATCGAAATATTTTATTTTACTAACTATAAACAAATTATTATTGAACAAAAAAAAAATTTATCAGATAAATTAAATGAAAAAATAGGTGAAATATCTTATTTGTGCTATATTTTAATAGACTCTAAATGACAAAAAATGATAATAAAAAATTATAGATATAGATGATATAGATGTAAATGATAATAAATATAAATAGATATAAATGACAAAAAATGATAATAAAAAATTATAGATATAGACTCTAAATGACAAAAAATGATAATAAATATCTTATTTGTGCTATGTTTTAACATCTTTTAATATAATAAAACTATAGATATAGATGGATGATTGTGTTTTAATACTGTAATCAAGAAGTTAACATTTTGGATGTTGATATTTCTTAAAATTGTTGGTTTTAAGAGGATGAAGAAAGGTGATTATGATGTGAGTCATATTACGGAAAATGATAAAAAAAATTCTCTTTGAACAAGTTTATAAATTTTTTTTGTAAAACTAATCGAGATAAATAATTTAACACAAATATTACACAAGTGTAAATAAATTAGTTACATTATTTATGCTCGTGTAATTTAGTAAATAAATTATTTACGCCATTTCTAAAAAAGCATACATTTTTTCAATTCATCATTATTCTTCAAAATTTAGTGTAGTTCTGATTATATTATATTATAGCCATAATTTGGTCAAATTTTGAAGTGGATAAAGTCAACAACTACGACCCAAATGAGAAATGTGGAGTTGTTAACCACTGATTTTTTATGTAAGGTTATTCCTCCTATTTTGTTTATTTGTTTGTAATTGTAATCTTTGAGTTATGTTGCTTTCTAACATGAGGAGTTTATATCTGTGGAATATAGACCATTAAATTTATTTTGATGGTCCAGATTTAATCTCTATAAACTTATCTCTATAAACTTCAACTACAAGATATTAATCTGGATCATTAGAAGTGATATTAATATATAATATAAAAGCAAATGAAAACATAATATTTCTTAATTTTTACTAACTTCTAAAAAATCTAGTAATATATTTAATCTCCACAAACTTCAAAAAAATTCCTTAACGTATATTTTATATATAAACTATATTTTATTAATTTATTTAGGTATATTTTTATGTTATATTTCATAAATAATTTGATATATGTTTTGAAAGAAACTAAAAATAATATAAAGAGCAAACAAGAACATATAACGCCATTTGATCACTCTCCAATGCCGGGAATTTTTTCTCGACATTGACGCTGGGGTAATTAATTGCCCTTAGATTTGTCAAACAATTATAGACCATTGATGAGTTTCTAGCATTGAAACCGGATGTCTAGGTTACATTCTTCTTTCACTTTTCCCTTCTTCTCATCCTCTCTCATTTAAATTCAACCCAATCTCTAGGGCACGCGATTTTACCTACACCTTAGGCGACTTCACCACCAACGATTTTCCCTTTTTCCTCTCATCCTCTCTTAGCTTCCCTCAATCTCATTCTCAATCTCATTCTCTATCTTTCTCTTTCCTTTTCTTAAACTCAAATTGGCGCCATGTAAGCTCCTCCTCTTTTGATCTTTCTCAGTTCCTTCTTTTCCCCCATACACTCATTTCCCTCGATTCGTTTTCAATGTGGCTAGGGGGTTCAACTGTCGATGATGGTTGGTTTCTAGGGTTTCACTCCTAGACTGTCCTGACATTGATTTCTTCATCCTGAGCTTGATTAAGGCTTGGAGTTGGGGTTTCAAATAGGCATTGTTTGTTGACGATGTGAGTTTCAACTTGTTTTTTCTGTAACATCCTAATTTTTTTCATTTCTGAGGTGAGATATTGTTTACATTTTCTTGAGCTTGAAAGCTTTGTTTTCTGTTTTAGTTTGGAACTGGGGGTTTTTTTTTAATGTAATTGAGATTTTGTGATTGTTTTTGGTGATTTAAAATCAATTTTTTGGTTTTGATATTTGATTCGTTCTTGATGGAGATGCTTTTTAATGTTGAGACGTACAAGAAATTTCTTTCCCCCTCCATTCTTTCCCTTAATTTTGAGAAATTTAATATTGAGAATCTAACTCTTATGTCTTGTAGAGCTGCAATGATAGAGTTCAAGATTAACATGGCAGAGATGCTGCTTGGGAAACTGTTTTTTTCTCAAGTTTAACTTATGTGCATTGGATGTCACTATCGAATTTTTACTGATTTTTTTTATCTCCATTCAATTTGATTAATGTTTTCATATCCCAATTCTAATTTTGTTCGACATTGCTATATCTCCTAGAAAAACCAAAAAGTGATCAAAGTTCCTTTAATAATACGGTAGAAGTGGAGGTTTAGAGAGAAATCTTTGGAAGATTCGGCACTGTGATTGTAGCACTTATTTTTTTTTCCACTTATTTTATCAATTGAAATAGATGGAGATTTTGGAGAGAAATCTATAGAAGATTCTATACAAAAAAAAATTCTCTATATCGTGGGTGAGGTCATTCAGTTTCTATTGTTGTTTTCATTGTAGAAAAAACTTAGTAATTCTAATGGTATTTATTATTTACATATTTTAAGGCTAGCTGTCAAGACATTTGTATTGTGTGCAATGTGGCATGTATATAGAGGTGTGTTCGAGATTTAGTTTGATGATATCAGAAGTGTGAAATGGAGTTTCGTTTACAGCTAGTTATGTCTAACTTTCCTGCTTTTCATTCATTATATATGTTTCTTAGTTTGCTTAACGGCCCTTGATTCTGTTATTCCAAGTGATTAATCCCAACTTTTTTAGATCTGTCATATTTCTAAACAATATACCTCTTATTTGTCTATTTGTGTAGGTTAATGCTTCTTAGGTATGTCATATATTTTCATCTATTAGTGAAATATTTTGTTTCTTATCCAAGAAAAAGCCTTGAATTATTTTGGGGAGTTATTTTTCAAGTTTGGCCTTCGCGTTAATGCAAAGTTGTGATATCAACTATTATGCGTCTGCTTAGAACATGTCCTATGGTAAGTAACATGTTTTAGAGGTTGTAAACTTCAATGTTGTAATGCACCTTTGTGGATTACTATATTTTGCTATGTATGGTAAAAGATTTTATTTAATTTCTTTGAACAATCTAAGTAAAACTAGCAAGAGCAGGTTCAAGCATCGATGTTACAGTTGCATACAGTGTGGTTGATACCATTAGAAAAGTAAATAAAATAATTTTAAAGGTACTCCACTTTCGTAGATATGTTACTCTGATACATGATACTAACTAACTTAATTCTGAAGCAATGTTCGGCACTAACACAATCACCAATTGTATTGTACTCAAATTTGATAGGAAAACTAATGCTTGATAGAAGATATTCACAGTATGGTAGTATCTCAATTTGTTTTTTGTTTTCTATTTTGCATAGGGAATTGATGATAAAGTCATTTTTAAAGTATTTCTTGAAGGAGGGATTGAGTTTACAACTATTATCCTTGATGTAGGATCTGACTTTGATTGTCATTCTGTTGTATTATTACCTACTGAGGTGTGAGTTTTACCTCAAGTCTCTTTTGTGTTGTTTCTAGTTCCTTAAGATAATTGTTAGATTTTTTTATTTTATTTTGAATGACTAGGTGGAGCTTCAATTCTATGGTAGTGTTGGTACAATAGTTTTATAGACATTAACCTGGTAAACTAAGAAGGATGTCGTATCTTTTAGGACTTATACAAGTATTGATTCTTCTAAGGCATTCCATTTTAACTATTCCCATGTGTATCAGATTAGTGGCATGGACGGTAAATGGTACATCTGATAAGTCTATACACTTTTTATATACTAGTCTACAATTCTATGGCTCTGGAATAATTTGATTTCCTCTATCAGCCTAGTTGATACTACTCAAGTATATTGTATGGATTATTGCACCTATAAGAGAACTCTTGGATTGAACTAAATGTTACTGGAATTTTTTGTGTACCTCTATGCAAGGGTATTCAAGCTTAGACGGGCCTAGTAAACATCAAAAGTGTTGATTGAAACTTAAACTTCAAGGTTACAGGTAAGGTACTGAACTTGTGGTTAGTTACTGTTGCTATAAGATGAGCTCATATTTTATCTTTGTTCCATTTTCTTAATGAAACAAATTGATGGCTAGAACTATTGGCATTTGAACTAGAAATAAATAGGCTTACTCTTCAATAAACTCGAATTAGTTTTTAGTCTGTTTTCTAAGAAAAAATATATAATGTGAAGTTTTATGGCCTACGTTTTTCTCGAGCATGAGTTCATGAAAGAAACATTTTGGTTTCTTTTGCGCCGAGGTCACCCGGCTGTCTTTTGTTGGTTCTAGTGTCTCATGTTCACCTCAGTTTTTGTTTGCTTACCGAAGTAGGAATTTGGTTATACTCTCTTGGTTTTTGTTGTATTAAGATAGTTTCTTACTGAATGATGGTTGTGTTAACATTTAGGAATGGCCTATTTGTGTGAGTTATGGAGCCATTACTGGATACTTGGTTGCTATAGCAACATTATGTGTGTTTCAACTAGTGCATGGCTTACTGAAGGATTCTTAAAAGTTAGTTGGATTTTCATTTCACATTTGAATTTCCCCACAGGTTGACCACACACTCGTTTTTCCCAGTTTCAAGAGACTACAATGTATGAGAGACACATTAACTCAAGCGAGCTCTCCGGCTTATCCAAAACGATCCCAAGTGGCACTACGAGCCATCGATCCGCTACCGAAATGCTGAATTCGAGACCTCGTCATCGAAGATCAATGTCTGCCGGATTCCCATTGATATACTCGGGTAAAAGCTTAACTACTTCAAGTCATGGAAGTAGTGTGCACGGCGGTGCGAATTCCGTTTCTTCGAACCCGACCCCGAATGTATTTCCTAGTGGTAACATTTGTCCGTCAGGGAAGGTTCTTAAGGCGGTAGCGGGGCATAGAGCCCCCAACAGGATGGACACCTTGGGCTCTGGGACCGGTAACTACGGACACGGTAGCATCGTGCGCGGTGGTGCTAAATTGATCAGTACTGCGAGTCTTGCTGATTGGAATGTGCCTGGTAACATCCAATTTTCTAGTGAATCGGTGATGTTGAAAAAGGCAATGGCGAGCTTGGATCCGGAGGAGGTTAAAAAGGCCGGAAACGAGTTGTATAAAAAAGGGAATTTCATGGAAGCTTTGTCTCTATACGATCGTGCTATTTCCATTGCGCCAGACAATGCGGCATACCGGGGTAACAGGGCAGCAGCATTGACAGCGCTTGGTAGGTTCAGAGAGGCGGTAAGGGAATGTGAGGAGGCTGTCAGGTTGGAGCCTGATTATGTGAGAGCACACCACAGGTTGGCTGCTCTCTATATCCGGTGAGTGTGTTGATAAGAGGTGAATTGTTATCTTTTCGCTGTTAATCTCAATTCTGTTACTCATATTTGCTTAGAAATTTCTATGTTCTTGTTTCTTTTTCCTTTTTCCTATTACAGTTTTATTGGATCTACCTCAGCACATGTCTTTTTGGCTCTGTTGAAAAATGTAACTAAGGGAGAGTGTCCAACCAGCTGCACTTCCCAGTTTCAGGATGTTACATGAATGTTGCTTGGTTCTGTAATACAAGTGTAGTGTCCATTCATTCAAATTTCAAACCCTTCGGCTGTAGATTAGATTTCCAATTCCCATAATCAGCTGCAAGGGCTCCCCATTTATATTTATAAAACACCAAAAACTGGCCTTAATATTTCTACCCGTCCAAATAATTTGGGATTGGAATTAAGGTACGGACATAGTATGCCTGTTGACCTTTGTTTCATCTTTGAGAAACTTCCATGTGAAGACCCCTGTGAAGACAAATGACGAAATAAAGACCCCGAGTCTTGTTTCATCGTTTCTTGGCTTTTCAGAGGTTAACAAACTCTTTTACTCATTATCTTTCAAATCACTGAAACTCTCTCTGGCAAACAAAGGTTCAAAATTTCCATTGAAGAAAAATGCAAGGCTCCAAAATTTTCAAAGCAGAAAATTACTGTGCTTCAAATTCTTAGAGAAGAAATTTGAGTTTGGGTCTTTGACGAAGGTTTGACAAATTGAAAATTATTAATTGATTTTTTGGAAAAGTTGAAGAGAGGATGGTATCGATGGCTTCCCTCGTTGTCAATGTATAAGGTATTCTTCATTTTACAGGAGCAAAAGTTTCTGTTTTTCACATATCTTTTTTTTCCTTTTGGATTTGATCTTGAGATAACTTATGGAGGTGGATAGTTTCAGCCTGGGAGCCCAGGAATGAGGGGTTCTTTTCCTCTCTCTGTTTTTCTTGCACAGTTCAGAAATTTTGGTCTGGTACTAATTTGTTTTCGCTTTTGAATTTCTTTTTTATTCTGAACAAAATTGAAAATCGCAGCAAATTCTCCAAATTTGAGAGATGAACTGACAGTGGGACTCTGCGAAATAGCTCGAGGGGAGACGATGGCCAGTGACAGAGACAAAGAATAGTGAGAGAACTGAAGAACAACGACGAAAGTGTAGAGTTAACGACTAACTTAAATGAACGGTCTGTGATGTGACTGTCTTAACTTAAAAATTATTAAAATTATAATGAGTGTGAATGTGAATCATATTTTTAAACTTAGAGTAGATGTGAATGTCATTTACTAAAATAATAAGGGTGTAAGTAGAATTATCTCAACTTAAAAAGTTATTATTTTCACTCTGTTGCTATAATAAATTTAAGGTTAAAATTTAAAACATATCTTTCATTTTGATGAAATTATAAATTGTACCGTTATATTATTTTTTTTTCGTATTTTTATACTCCTGTACTTTAACTAAATTATAAAATATATTTTTCCGTTAAAATTTTTGTCAAAACTAATCAGAAAAAGGCACGTGTCACGCACATGTCAAACTTCCCTTAACAGACCCTAATACTACAAGCCTCCGCCAATGCCTTTTACTTGGCCACAGACTTGTCACCTTCTTCTTCCTCTTCTCTCTTCCATTTCAAATTCTCTTCTCTTCTCCCACCAAAATCTTCCCCATTTTCTTCTCTCATTTTTCTTTATTTCCAACTCTATCCCTCTTCGTCTTATGATTTCATCTTACTCTGCACCTAATTCCAGAGCTTATTTTGATGTAGAAATTTCAATATATACGAAATTTCTCATTCCATTCAATATTATTCTTCTACTTTTTCAATTTTGATGTTACTGGGTTGTAACTTGTAACTGATATACTTCTTGGAATTGAAAGAAATTTAATAATAAATTTGAAAGAAATCAAGTTTGATTTCTCCACCAATCTTTATTTGATTTTCATAGACGAAAGTATATATCCAATTGGAGATATCAAATTAGATCATGAAAAAGGATAAAAAAATCGGAAAAAAATTTAAGGGTATATATATTATTAAGACTAAAAGTAGTGTAATAAATTGAGGGAAATAATGGAGTTTTCGGCGGGAAAGAAAAACTGTAAAACGGAGTTAAATTTATGTTAAATTTAACCAAAACGTCATTGAAGGATATTTTTTGCAGTTTAGTCAAAGCGTAAGGATATACAAATATGAAAAAAAATATAAGGATAGAATTTATAGTTTCGTCAAAGTGTAAGGGTGTGTTTTATATTTTAGCTTAAATTTAATACTGGATTTGTCTTCATTTTTTTTTGTCATATCGGAGGTTATGTTCCTTTTTCCTTTTTTTTTTCCAGGCTTATTCTCATTTTTCTTTCGCACCTACGGTAGAGATCGGAGGTATTTGGCCCCCAAAAGGGATTGGGGTTTTAAATCCTCGGGAAATCCCTTTTCTTAATACCCCTATTCTCCTTTCATCCGGAGATGCCGTAACTTGGGCTCATAATGTTATACTCACGGGGAAGGAAAAATGAGCAGTTTATGCTTTAGTAGCTACCGTTTCACTGGCTCTAGTATTCACTGACTTTTAAGGAATGGAATATTATCAAGCACCCTTCACTATTTCGGATAGTATTTATGGTTCCACCTTTTTCTTAGCAACTGGCTTTCATGGTTTTCATGTGATTAGAGGTACTCTTTTCTTGATCATATGTGGTTTGAACATAGGCTCAAACAGGATTGGAAGGTCCTAGCTATGCCATGCGTTCAATACAAAATCTGGAAAGCTGCAGGGATGACAAAAAGAGGGCACTTTCCTATGTTGCACTGAAAAAAAGGACCTAAGAGAAGACACTCTTCTCTTAGGTTTCTTCCTCCCACGCCCGCCGCCGCCTGGCCCACCTTAGTGGGGAAGATTAGTAAAGTGAGAAAAGACAGAGGGAAGGGGAGCAACATCTTATTCTCTTTGCAAGAACTTCTGATTCCTCATATTTAAGGCAGCTTACCACAAGCACCCCTCCTCATACGACTAGTTAGGGGGGGGGGGGGGTTGTTCGCCTTTTGAATCAAACAAAGTCAAGAGTAAGTAGTAGGGGCTTCATAACTACTTTCATTCTAAAGGAACGACGTCGTAGCCCCTGCAGAATTAATAACAATCAAAGTCGTAGGTGGGTATTCAAATAAAGGGAGCACCTTGTTATCATGAAAAAGCCAGCTGTTACCATAGTAGCTGCATGAATCAAAGCGGATACTGGAGTGGGACCCTCCATAGCATTGGGTGACCAAGTATGCGATCCTATTTGTACAGATTTCCCAACAGCACCAATAAGAAGTAAAATACAAATAAGAGTTATGGCATTCAATCTCATATTGCAAGAAATAAAAGAATTTCTGGGGGCACTAGCACGAGCAAAAATGGTTGAAAAGTCTACTGTTTGAAAGAGAGTAAAACGACTCGAAATCCCAAGAGCTAATCCAAAATCACCTACTCGATTGACAGACATAGCTTTTATAGATGCTTTATCTGCCTGAAGTCGTGTAAACCAGAAATGAATTAATAAATATGAAGCAAGACCTACTCCCTCACATCCCAGGAATAATTGAAGAGAGTTATCTCCAGTCACCAACATTGGCATAAAAAAGTAAAATGGATAAATAACACATAAATCAAGGGCTATGCGGATCCTCGGACATATATGAAATGGAATAAAGATGGACCAAGATACTTATGGATGTAACCACAATTAACATCACTACGGTCGGGCTATCGAACACGGAGTCAGAAGTGAATTACGAGTCAGACCAATTTGCGAATCAAGCGAGCTCCCCTTGCATGCAATGATGTGGTAGTGAAACTCTCATTCTAATGGGAAAGTGCTATATACAACAAGACCTACTTACTATATACAGTAGATATAGAATCCATATGCTTAACACCCCCTCAAACTCAAGATGTTCTCCCTCCTTCTGAGTCACTTCCGGCTTACAACAGGCTGCTGTCATCCCTCATTTGGCAGCGATCCTTCGAATTTGACTACCAGTCCAAGTTGAAGAAGTTCAAGAATAGGTCCCCCCATACAGACGTCTATTATATCGTATGGTAGATAAGGCGATCGGAGATCGTTGTCGTCCTCACTCTGCTCACCTCTCTCCAACGCAGTCGTCATATAGACGCTCGCGTCTTCTTATAATCAGACCTGGCGATCTCATCATAAAGCAGCCAAGAAACATAAGCATCATTTTTCTCTTGAGTTGACTCAGCATTAGGCTCAAGGGGACAAATGGTAGTGAGCACGAACTTGCACTTTTCTACTGTCAGCACAATATCAAGATTTCATTTCCAATCCACATAATTTTCACCAGTAAATTTGGTCGCGTTAAGAATATTTCCTCCATGATGTTACGATAAAAAAATGATAGCTTGTCTCATCGAGGGATGAAGTCCAAACTATCTGCTATCGCATCGAAACTCTTCTCGTTTGGTTAACGCTCAAATGTCTCCACATCTAGCTTAAGACAATCACCAATGGTTTTGGTTACCTTGGCTCCATTGACTAGACTCTGAGAGGGGATTCCAATGTGCTTTAGTCTAATTGTTTAACCAACGCATCGACTCTTAAAAGTTGCTATGGACTAACAGTCCATCTATGGGACGGTCATGCCCCACCACTTCCTTTAGAAGCCTTAGATTTTCAAGCAACTCGATGACTCAAAGTGACATGACTCCAAAGTTTCTCCCATTGAAGATAGAATCGCTATGAGCGGTTCTAAACCATATCTCGTGGCACGATCAAGTTCGCATTGGAGCCCTTGAGAACATTTCGACGTAAACGACCATCCCACTTAGTTTTTGAAAAACTTTAGATTTTTTGTTGTTTTTCAAAACATAACTTTTATTAATATGAAAAATGTGATGAAAGTTATAAATCCTTTATTAATTTTAAATCCTAATTTTAAATCATAACTATTATAAATTTTGCATTGCAATTAAATTATAACTATTATAAATTAATCTACAGTGATGCATGTACATGTTACATGGTAATTTGATATTTGCATCCCTAGTTCTATATGACATATTATATGATGATGCACGATTAAAATTAAATTATACATTCAAAATTAACCTCCCTATTGGCTCATTTCTAATTACAGCCAAAAAAGAATAATAAATAAATTATAAATTAATTTATGAACTAATTTTCATGGCGTCTGCAATTTCCTCCTTCGTCTCCATGTTGTCCCATTATTTTGTAACTCTTTACAAAATATCAGTCCCTTATTTTAAACAAAAAATCAATTTAAAATTTAATTTTCAAATAATTTTTATTTTGATAAATAAATTACCAAGTAATTAACAATTGATTTATTTCTAAAACAATATTTAGAATAAAACCAATTAAAAAGTGTTGATAAATTACTGAATCAAATTAAAAAAAAATATAGGGACTAAAATGAGTTTGAAATCAAATTTCAAAATTTAAATTTTAAAAACCCTAGGTTTCTAAACCTTGCAGGTTTCCTAAAACTGATTAGGCAAACAACTGTGCAAGAGACAACACACGGCAGGCGGCAGTGACGGCGACGGGCGCCAGAATAGTACCGCCAGCAGCCAGAGTAGTTTCTCTGGCGTGAACAATACTTAGGCATGAACAGTACTCCAACATGAATAGTGCATTTCCAGCGACTTCTTGTTGGTTGTCCGGTGACTTCTCAGCGGCGGTTTCCGACAACGGTTTCGAGGCGACGATGATTTTACATCAAATTTATAAAATTACAACTTTTACAACAAAATAAATTATATAAAATTCTATGCCTCAAATCCGGCTTACATCAATTTTAAATTGAAATAAAAACGTCTAGAGTCAATAGTTAGGGATCCAATCACAAAATAGGTTTGAATCTACCATAAAAACATCATATGCCAACAATATCCACAAAATTCACGATACGTTCGTTTCAAGTATCAATATGCATGATCAAGAACCTATTACTCTGATACCCATTGTTGGGATCAGTTAGTTTTAAAAGTAATTAAAAATAAGTTTGAACCACGAACGATTCACGGGTGGAATATCAAAAAAATTCTAATTAACTTATTTAATCAAATTAAATAACTTAAAATCAAACAACGTGTGATTATGCATTTACGATATTAAATGAGAGGATAATGTTAGGAACAAATTTTTCACATATACCTTGTATCAGAGAATTTCTGAACTGGTGGAATTCCTTCGAGTGTTCTTCGTGTTCTTCAATCTTTGAGATCCAAATCACGCACTTGAACTCCAAGAATGATTTATGAATTTCATCCACCAACAACCACCCGTTAATTTTAAAAATATATCTCACGAGAATTTTGTGTAGAAGTTTAAGTGTGGGCTCTCAAAATGATTGAAGGAAAATTGAATATTTTCCCTTCAATACTGTATTTCGGCGGCAATCACTAGGGATGGGGGAAACATTTTTCTCTTTTGCTTTGTTAACAAGCAACTGCATCTTATCCAAGATCTATCTGCAGTCAGATTGCTATTAGATATTGATAAAATATAATTTTTGATGTTTACAAATATACCCATATATTTTAAATTTTTTGAAAATTCACCCCATATATTCATAATTGCCAAAATTATAATATTTCTTAGAGTTTGAGTTGTATCGAGATTTATCAATCCAATTGATAGATTTAATTGATCATTATCAATGAATTCATTAATTTATTTTTTATTTACTAATTATCTAATTAGTAGAAAATAATAAACTAATTAATTTCAATACGTATTATCACACTTAACTAATTAAGTGACATCACCCATCACATATAGGTGTAGGAAATATGCATTGGCACCAAAACACATTTTGATCCAATTTACTTCACTTCTCTATTCCTGCTCTCATGAGCTATTACTGAGACTGAATGGACCCACATGAATAAAGCTAAGGATTCAAATACCCGACGAATTTATCTCCATAAATTTTTGATTTATTTAATCCTGACATCATACGACTCCACTATAAGTTCGATGCCGAATCAACTCTCAAATCATGCCCGCTACATTTTCTGTTGGTGTAAATAAACTCTTTTTATTTTCACGGTCCATAGAATATTTAAACATAATACCCATCGTGAATATCAGTAATAAGAGCAGAATGTAAAATTATCATTTTACCCCTCTGTTATTATTTCCTTAACTCATTTATTGACAATAAATAAGAAATACATAATAGTGAATTAGTCTCGTACAATTCACAAGTCTTTATTAATGACTCAGTTCATTGAATACCTGCCCATGTTAATTTATTCACACATTTATCAATAAAGCATAAGGTGATATTGTTGCTTTCGCAATTCAACCACGAATTTTCATATTTGTGAATCCTGTAACTCCAACTTAATTAAATTACAATCCCAACACCCGAGATATTTCCCGTCAATTCGAACTCATTCATTTGACATATTAAATATTGCAACTAACTAAGTCAAATTATGTATTCACTTCAGGATTAAGGTAATTACTAAAATACTTTTAAAGTGTAACAATTAGATTTAGAGCTACGTAAATGGTTTTGAGCTCTAAACTAATTCGTTACGGGTCTATTCAACATGTTCATTACATGTCTAGGTTAACCGTTTGAGTCTCCATTCTCATGCCCTAAGGCTGGCATTCATTGGTTCAACCTAATAGTCATAATCGAATTCGATTATCCATTCGATCCTAAGACTGCTAATATCGTTATGAACTTTCTCAGAAGAGTTCATCTGGAGACGCCTATGTCTGCACACTTCATTCGTTGATGAAAGTTTCAGAACTTGAGTAATTTATAAAACACACTTTAATAAAACTTTCAATTTATTCATAAGAATTTAATAATACTAATGTCTGAGAAATAACTAAATATAAATAAATAGATATTACACGCTATTTTATGAACATATTCCAATAGTATTCTAACTAGGGCCTTAATGGCTTCACAAGATGCCATGCTTGGGATTAATGTCTCGGCTTGGCTGAAGCGAGATGTTGTGTGGCTTGGTTCCTAAGCTGGTTTTATTTCTTGTGATGTGTTATTGCTCTTCGAGCTTTTTGCACTTTTTTGTCATTATATACTTGGAGTTCGCTCTGTGCATGTTTGTTTTCTTTGATTGCATACATATACCTTTAAACAACAAAACTGTATTTAGTAACCCCCAGAAAGCCCTCTCTCCTGACCTCATCTATGACATTTTCACCGATGAGTACATCACATTCTTGTGTTCCTTGGGTTGTGTGATACACGCACAAATTAACAAACCTAGGGTTTGCGAGGTTTACATATGAGGTGGCGGTGAGGAAAGATGCAACAACTCAAAATAGACATACACACCCCTTTATTTTGAAAACTGACATGGATCTCTGTTATGCTAAGATTTCATTGACAAACATACCCAAAAAGTTATTTTTTACACTAGCGCCGCTCAATAAATTTTAATACTAGATTACCCTTACTATTTTTTATCAACCATGAGTTCAAACCGAAACCTTTTTCAGAATACAAATTGTCGTCTTCTTTTCTTCCAATACCAAGAATTCATTTTCTGATTCTAGATTTTTGGCAGAAAATGGTTCAAGGGCATTGTTGTTTTTTCATAGAGGAACTAAAAATATCTAACTACGTGGAGTAAAATGTTTTTTTTTTCAAAATAGAAAGATGTTCGTGTATTTTCAGGTTAGATTCTCAATATTCTTTTTCTCATTTGAAAGATGCGAGGCAATGATTAACAATTAACTCCAAGAAAAATGAGTGTTGAACAGGTAAAACATATTCACTGCCACGTGGACAAAAGAGACTTACCTAAGACTCATGAGAAGCGTCGAAAAAGCAGAAACGAGTGACTGATCGAAGTCGCGAGATATTCACAGAACGGATACTCATCGCTTCAAGAACGAGAACCGACATCTCGAGAACGGGGGGTCATTACCTCAAGAATAGGAATTGACATCTCGAGAATGAGAGATCATCGCTTCAAGAATTGGAACTGACATCTTGAGAACGCGGGATCATCGTTTCGAGAATGGGAACTGACATCTCGAGAATGGGGGGTCATTACCTCAAGGACAAGACAGAATATCATAACGGAAAAAGGGGTTCAGACTGACAATCAAGTGACCGTGATTGATTAGGTAGGCTGCACCACTCAGACAAGACAAGTATGTAGGCCACCAAGTGGCTCTGACTAATTGGATCGGAACCACATGAAACTATCATGCGGTAACGACTGATGGGTGGCTAAGTGTGACGGATTTAAAATAAAGAAGAAAATGGGGCCCCACGAATGGGTATTATCCTAGGCTTGATGAGTACATCATCTGATATTTTTATCTTTGATTATTTTTAATTAAACCCATGCAACTGGGGAAGTCTATATAAAGCCAATATATTCAATAAAACAGTACACTCTTGGACTCTGGAGAATTTTGGATTATCGACATCTCTTTCTATCTCCTTAATACACACACAAATTTTATCCTTATTAATACATTTTCCCTTAATCTTAAGGAGGACGGGAAAAATCTTTTACATTTTGGTACTTTCATTGAGAGCCTGAGAGAAAGGCTCAAGAGACCTACCCTACAAAATAGTAAACATGCCTAAAATCAAATCCAACACGACTCTAAATGGAGACAACATGCCCAGAAACAAAGACGAGCATGTAGATCAACCGATCTCGCCCACAGAAATGCTGCAGACGATCCTGAACGGGATGCACGAGATGGAAAGAAGGAATACTAAAGCAATGCATAATGCTTGGCAGAATGTACAAGAGTAAATCAACACGCTACAACAAGAACTCATGAAAACATGAACAGAAGTGAGCCAACGGGTAAACGATGACAAACATGAAACACACTCTGAGGACGACCAACGAGACAAAAGGCAAGGGGACCGCGAGAACGACAGAAGCATACTACGAGAAGAAGAAGTCCAATGTGAGTGAAACTACGATAGAGGTTCGACGACCCCGAATTATGTCAAAAAAAGCAGTTGAGGAGGTGTTCGACCAAAAAATGATGGAGATAAGGAATCTTAAGAGTACGGAAAAAATGATCTTGAGTCTCTTATCAGGACACCATTAATCCCAGAAGTTCTAGCAGCATTCGTACCAAAAAAATTCACCGCGCCCATGTTCAAATGTTACAAAGGAAAGTTTGATCTCGTAGACATCTTTGACGATTAAGACAAGACATGGTGCTGTACCAATGTGACGACAAGTCGATGTGTAGAATGTTCCCTACCAATTTAGACGGGACAACTTTGAAGTGGTACCACTCTTTACCAATGCACTCAATCACTAACTTCGCTATTATGTCCTGTGTCTTTATAGAACAGTACTCAGCATACCGTACTGTCATGGAAGACTCAGAACATCTGGTGACGATCTCCACTAAGGAAGGGGAGTCCCTGCGGGAATACACTCACCGCTTCAAAGATAAAATGGTCAAGGTCAAGAACTGCGATGACAGGTTTTCCAGATTGGCCTTTCGACGAGGCTTGGACCCGAAGTCACCCTTCTTTGACGACATGTTTAAAGAGAAGCCCATTTCCATGGCATAGGTTTTTCAACGGGCACGAGCCTATATTATATTGGAAGAAAAGAAGAGAAGTATGCACAGAACGGTTGAACAGAAGGAAGAAGAATCCGGGAAGCGGGAAAGAAGCTCAATATCTAAAGGGAGGAAGCGTGACACAATAGAAAGAACGGATGGGAAGGCCTAACACAATAGGAATTCCCACCGAAGGTGAGATTTTGACAGAACCCACTCGAGGGACAAAGTCTACACACTGTTAACCATCCCAGTCAACCAAATACTGGAGACAATTAAAGATAAACCTTGGATGAAAAGACCAGCCCCGTTTGCTAAGGAACCTAGCTACAAAGACAAAGATAAATATTGCTCCTATCATAAGAGCAACGGACATTACACGCGAGACTATTTCCAACTCAAATACTATATTGGGAAACTGATCAAAGAGGGGTACCTTAGCCAATTTATGAAAAGAGATGAACAGAAATGCAAGATTGAGAAAGACAACCAAGAAAGAGGATAGGAAGGATAAGGGGAAACAACCCCTTCCGCATCATCGACACAATTATAGCATTAACCAAGCAAGAATGGACAACTAAAAGGAAAGGAAGATATACTACAGACGGCCCACATTAAAAAGACATCAGTTGAAGCCCTCAAGTGGCAAAGGAAACTCGCCACTTATGTTTGAGAAAGGGACTCAGAAAATAACAAACATTGGTGCCCGTCTCGAAGAAAGTGAGAAAAAGAAGTTGATAGAATTTCTAAGGGAAAACAAAAGATGTGTTCGTAGCAGCAGCGCAGGAAATGCCCGGCATCCCAGAGGAAATCATCTACCATAGGTTAAAAACTAATCCCACTATGAAACCTGTGAAATAGAAAAAGAGAAGTTTCACCCTTGAAAGGAACCAAGCAATCAAAGAAGAAGTTGAGAAGCTCTTAGCAGCAGGTTTCATCAGAGAAGTGAACTATCCCGAATGACTCACTAACATAGTAATGGTACGAGAAAAGAACAGAAAGTGGAGAATCTACGTCGACTTCACTGACCTAAACAAAGCATATCCCAAAGATGAATACCCGCTGCCAAGGATAGATCAGATGGTAAATGCCACTTCTAGGCACGAACTGCTTAGCTTCATGGATGCTTACTCAGCTTGCATTCTAGTAAAGATGTCCCAACCCGATCAGGAAAATACTTCCTTCATTATTGAGTACAGCGTCTATTGCTACAAAGTCATGCCCTTTGATCTAAAAAATGCTGGCGTAACTTCTCAAAGGCTGGTGGAAAAAGTTTACAGCGAGCAAATTGGAAAGAATATGGAAGTATACATTGATGACATGCTGGTCAAAAGTGAGAAGCGGGAACACCACATTTAGGACCTTGAAGAAGGCTTCTCTAATATAAGAGAAATGCACTTTTGGGGTTTCAGCGGGAAAGTTCATTGGATATCTAATTACACATCGGCGAATTGAAGTAAACCAAACCAAGTAAAGGCAATTATAGAAATGAGGTCCCTATGGAACCTAAAATAAATCCAGGGTTTAACGAGAAGATTGGCCGCCCTAAACAGGTTCATCTCTAGGTTGACGGTCAGATGCAAAGATTTTTTCGAAAGATTGCAGAAAAACTCTGCGAGCAGTTGGAATGAGGACTGTGAAGAAGTCTTTACCAAAATTAAAGAGTACTCGATTACCCCCCTTACTCTCCAAACCAATTCCTGGCGAGCAACTTCTGTTATACGTAGCCGTCTCAACCGGGGCAGTCAACGCAATACTCATCAAAGAAGAACAAAGGAAACATAAACTTGTATACTATGTAAGTAAAAGCCTTGTAGTGGCAGAAACAAGGTATAAATGAATGTAGTAACTAGTATTGACAGTTGTAACTGCTGCACGGAAGCTGAGGCCCTACTTCCAAGCCCATAACATCAGAGTATTGATTGAATCTCTCATTAAAAGCCTTCTGAACTCAATGGAGGTAAGCGGAAGAATAGAAAAATGGCTAATTGAGCTGAACCAATACGACATCAATTACGAGCCCCGAGCGTCAATAAAAGGAAATACATTAGCGGGAAGTTCACCAAATAGGAGAGTGGAGCCTGGACGCTCTTTGTAGATGGCGCTTCAAAGAGTAGAGGAGAATGAGCAGGGGTGGTGGCACAAACTCCTTTAGAGAAATATTAGAGCATTCCATCTCCTTCAAATTTAATGCATCGAATAATGAAGCAGAGTTTGAAGTACTAATCGTGAGAATATCCCTGTTACGGGAATACGAGGTAACTAAAGTTAAGATTTTCTGTGATTCCATGTTGATCATAAAGCAAGTCACGGGAGAATACATAGCAAAAGATGAACGGATGATAAAATACTTAAAATGGGTGAAAGATCTCCTTAATACGCTAAAAGATTACGAAATCCAGCAAATTCTGAGAATGGAGAGTGGGCATGCTGATACCTTAGCAAACCTAGGATCTTCTGTACACCTCCCGTACAGAAGGAACATCCCCGTAGAATTTCTGAAAGAACCAAGCATCTCGCTCCCATTGACTAACGTAGCTAATGTAGAAATTGAACTGGAGCCCAGTTAGCAGGATTAACATAATCCGCTTGCTAAAAAGCAGAACACTTCCTGAAGATAAACTACTTGCCAAAAAGACACGACAACGAAGTACCAGGTACACAATGATTAACGGAGTATTATATAAGAAAATGTTTGTAGGACCATACCTGAAGTGCCTACGAGAAAAAGAGGCTCAATATGTGATAGCGGAAGTTCATGAGGGCATATGCGGAAACCACACTAGGGGCAGATCACTAGCCCATAAATTCATGAATGAGGGATACCAATGGCCCAAAATGCATCAAGACGTCAGACAGTACGTGAAACAATGTGATGTGTCAACTTAAAATTGTGGCTACTCCTTGGTCGTTCATGTGGTGGGCCCCAGACATTTTTGGGTTGTTCCCCATGGCGCCAGCCCAAAAACGCTTCTTGTTAGCTGCAACGGACTATTTCATTAAGTGAATTGAAGCCGAAGCCTTTGCCAAACTTCGAGAGGAAGAAGTAAAAAAATTCATATGTAAGAACTTGGTGTGCATGCACGTGATCCCCCAGATCTTGGTATCTGACAACAGACTTCAATTCACCGGGAGCTTGGTAAGAACATTTTATAAAGATCTGAAAATCATGAATCGCTGCTCCACGTCTTACTACCCCCAGGGGAACGAACAAGCGGAAAGATCAAATCGAGTCATACTTGATAACCTGAAGAGGCGTCTGGAATCCGTAAAAGGAAAATGGGTAGAAGAGCTACCTGCAGTCCTATAGGCATACAGAACGACCCAAGAGAAACAATGGGAGAAACCCCGTTTGCATTACCATACGAAGCAGAAGCGATCATCTCCATAGAGATTGGAAGCCCTACCATCGGGTTCGAACTAAACGAACAATAAAATAGAGATCTCCTAAAACAATCTCGATGATCTAGAGGGAAGAAGAAAAGCAGCCCTGATCAGAACAGCCTGTTGCAATCAGAATACAAGATCTTATTTCCTGAAAAAGTAAGGAAGCGAGAATTTCAAATAGGAGAACTGATCCTCAGAAAAATCTTCCAAATGGAAGGAAAGATCAAGCCAACATGGGAATGACCGTACATCATCCGTAAAATAGGAGGAAGCGGATATTACCACTTGGAGACAAGACAAGGAACTGAATTGCAGAAACCATGGAAAACAATTCATCTGAAAAAATATTTTGTGAAAATGATGAAAAAGATTCATTATAATGAGACATCTTCATTCAAAAATAGTAGCGTTGAACTTCTCTCCTCAGCCATACTACTACCAAAAAGGAACTAAGGGCATTAAAAAGTCCTTGGGAGAGGCAGTTCATAAGTCCTACTCCCAGAAAGAACTAAGGGCATTAAAAAGTTCTTGAGAGGGGCAGTTCATAAGTCATACTCCCAGAAAGAACTAAGGGCATTACAAAGTTTTTGGGAGAGGCAGTTCATAAGTCCTATTCCTGGAAGGAACTAAGGGCATTAAAAAAGTCATTGGGAGGGGCGGTTCATAGGTCCTACTCCCAAAAGGAACTGAAGGCATTAAAAAGTCATTGAGATGGGCAGTTCATAAGTCCTACTCTCAGAAGTAATTAAGAACATTAACTAGAAGAATCATGGATATAGACAACTCTAAAACCCCCTTGCAGAAAAAAGAAAGGAAGTTTAACCCCCAACAGATGGAAAGAAGGAATATACGAAAAGGGTGAACGCACTCTTAGCTAAAGGTTCCTTGAAATAAGTTTCTGGTTATTTAAAAAGGATTAAGTAAACTTATAACTTTACTACTTGTGAAAATTTACTAAAGGCGAAATCAATTGATAAAACTTTTAACTAAAAAGGTAATAAGAGCATATTGAAGGAAAAAGTCATTTCATTTAAAACAAGAAAATTACAAAAAAATATATATGCTAATTCTCTGCAGGAGTAGCGCTAGTAGCCGCTTCAGTGGTAGAAGCAGGAATCTCAGCCTCGGGATCACAAACTCATCAGGAAGGGGGACCAGCGACTTACAAGAGGCTTATCAGTCTTGGCGTCATGGTAGCCCGCCATGCAAGCCATTTGCTCATACTCGTCAACCATGGTCTGGTACTCGACCGCAAGACCAGCCTCCCGTTCACTTGACTTAGCCAACGCTTCCTCAGCGTCGACCAACTTTGCCTCAACGATGGACAAGTTCTCCCTAGTTATCTCTGCGAACCTCTCAACCTCTTACAAAGACCACTCAAGTTTCGGCTGCTTAGTCACTGCCACTTCAAGCTCAGAAGTTAAACGGGCAACGACCCGTTGAATATTAGCCTCTACCTTCTTAAGATTGTCCCGTTCAGAGACAACAACATCATAGGCTTTGGAGGCCTCCACCACCTTTCTCCTGTAGCCGACTACCTCCTTCTCAGCAGCATGAATGTCTTCTTACAGCCCGTTGTGATAAGTCACAACCTGCTCAAAAAAGTGTTAGCAAAAAAATTATTATTAAGAAAATTTTATGCCTAGGAAAAACAAGTAAAGGCTGGAAAAGAAAATACTTGCATCAGAGCGTGACTCATGCTGATGACCTTATCATGAATAGACAGCTGGCGGAGTACATAAGCGACCTCATCAGATACGATTCCCTTCGCGCCCACGTACAAAGATTGGGAATCCTTCAGAAAGTTGATGTCAGCAGGAATCGGCGGAGCCGAGGGGTGAAGCCACCGCTGCCAGACACTCGTCTCCTCAGACAGATGTGAAGAATAGGAAGGAAAGGAAACCAGTTTCTTCACAGGAGAAGGGGGGACGCGGCGGTCTTCCCCGCAGTAGTAGTAACCTCTTCATCAATGAGGAGATCATTGGTAAGGGAGGGAAGATCGAAAACAGGAGGAGTAGACTCCCCTGAAACGGTAACTGAAGAACTGGCGTTCCCCATTTTCTGACACTTGTCCGCGCCATGTACCCCCTATAAATTGCTCTTCATGCGCTTCGTCATCTGAGCTCGTTATACACAAACCGGAAAAGTGTGTTCTCATCCTCTGCCTCTTTCCGAGAAGCTTCATGTTTAGCCTCACACGCTCTTTCTTCCTGATCAAAACTTTCCTCCTCCCGGTTTGATTCCAAAGAGTCAGAAGAGCTTGACCCAACAATTTGATGAAAGGAGGGAACGAGGATCGCGACAGGAATAACCCGAGGAACTTCTGCTGCATAAGACGACAGAGCAACGGACTCATCAATGAGGACGAGCGTGACCGCGACCTTGATATCCCTCCTTGGGTCAAGTAGATCCCTTCAGTCCCGCTCCAGACAGTTATAGGCGACATGAAGTCACGCGAAAACCTCTTTCAGGGTGAAAGATCTCTTGTTCAGATTCTTATCTACACAAAAAAGAGGGGTTAGAACTTAGAAAAGACAAAGCTAAAAAACCAATGAAAATTAAAAAACCAGGACTATAACATGAAAATAAAATGAGGGCTCCAGCCACTTACTGAACTCCCCCTAGATCCAGGGAATGACCCAGCGACCGTCGCCACCCCAGTTTTCACCTACGAGAAGTGTAGCCTCCTCCCAGCCTTTATCCCCGCTGGGAAGGTCAGTAACTAGTCCTCCCCGCTTCTCATTCGCGCGGGGAGCGAGATAATAGGACAATCCGCTCCTTTTCACTATGTACACGGCGTAGATTTCATCTACCCCTATTGTAGGTTATGCCTCCTATTGAGGGCTTCAATCCCTAAAAGAACCTTATATGTACTAGGGGTATATTGGAAAGGGGCAAGATTGAAAGTATTGAAGAATTCCTGGAAAAGATGAGAGAAGGGAAGCTTCAAACCTAATGCTATATACATTGGGGCTAAAGAAATTTGGTAGGGAGGATTACAAGGAAAATATTTAGGGATTCCTTTCTTAAAACCATAGACTACGTTTGAGGGGAAGACATCGCTGTGAAGGGCAAGAAACTGGTCAAATTCATTTTTATTCCTAACTAAGGGAACTGTCACTTTGAATGGGTGTTCTTCCATCACTATCAAAAGAAGGAATGGAGAAAAAAAAAGATGAAAAGAGAAGAGACCATGAAGATGAAGAAGGGAAGAAAGGAGAACTTACAAAATATAGGAATAAGCGTAAGAAAAAAGAGAGAGAGAAATGACAGATGCCAAAAGCAAGTTCAAAAGTGTTTAATAGATAAGGAGATGAAAAGACACAGATTATGAAAAGGGGGAAAGGCAAAAATGATGGATGCATATGGAAGAGAATGGAATAATTACTTCCAGTCTACCTATAACGGGCGGGCCAGTGACGACACGACAGCTGGATAAAAGGAAACCTATCAGGTCAGAAATGTGCATGACGTGAGAGCCATAAAATGAAGCAACGCATGGGGAATGAAAAAAATGAAGCCCACGCGCACGCGTGTTACGATAGGATAAAATAAAATTAAGAACAATGAAGTTTCCAAGGAACGTGTCAGCAACCCTATAAATGAGGCAATGATGGTACATTATCTCATTATTTAAAAATATTTATGACTTTTCTTGCAAAAAACTTAATATTTTGTAGAATAAAAGAGGATCCTGAATTGATGAAAGTAGATCAAGAATAGTCGTTCTCCAAAAATGGGGCGCGTGGTGAGAGCATTCATTTTACATCAACGAACATCATTGAAGAGCAATGGGGGGCAAATGAACAGGTAAAAAATATTCACTACCACATGGACAAAATGGACTTACCAAGGACTCATGAGAAGCGTCGAAAAAGCGGAAACAGATGACTGACTGAAGTCGCGAGATATTCACAGAACGGGTAATCATCGTTTCAAGAACGAGAATCGACATCTCAAGAACGGAGGATCATCACTTCAAGAACGAAAATCGACATCTCGAGAATGGGGGATCATCACTTCAAGAATTGGAACCGACATCTCGAGAACGGGGGGTCATTACCCCAAGGACGGGGTAGAATATCAGAACGGAAAAAGGGGTTCAGACTGACAATCAAGTGGTCGTGATTGATTGGGTAGGCTGCACCACTCAGACAAGACATGTATGTAGGCCACCAAGTGGTTCTGACTAATTGGCTCGGAACCACAAGAAACTATCATGTTGTAGTGATTGATGAGCGGCTGAGTGTGACAGATACAAAATAAAGAAGAAAGGGGGTCCCGACCAATGGGTGTTATCCTAGGCCTGATGAGTACCTCATCTGATACTTTTATTGTTTGATTATTTTTAATTAAACCCATGCAACTGAGGAAGTCTATATAAAATCAATATACTCAATAAAACATTACACTTTTGGACTCTGGAAAATTTTGGAATATCAACATCTCTTTCTATCTCATTAATACTCACACAAATTTTATCCGTATTAATACATTTTTCTCTTAATCTTATAGAGGGTGGAAAAAATCTGTATTTTGAAAAAGATCTATAGACTCAAAGAGAAAAGGAAAAAAAAAACAGAATTTGAACTTTATTTTTCTTAATAAAATTTGTCATTTTTACAAGATAAAAGACTAAATTACTTATTTAATTTAAATTTTTCGACAAAGCTTGATGTTTGCTAAATTATAATCTAATCAAAATATTTTATTAATCTAACAAGTATTAATATTACTATCAGAATGTTAGATTAAAAAGATTTTCTCAAATAATGGTGTACATGGTCCCGTAAGAGATGAATGTTTTCTTCAATAAAAGACCATATTTTTCATTTATCGTGTCCATCCACCGCAACTTCTCGTTTATTTTCCTTTTATCTTATATTTCCCCTTTTGTTTGCTGTTGTTAGTTGCCGCTTTGTTTCTATTTGTCTTATGGGATTTTTAAGGTCAAATGAGAAGACAATAGCAGATAAAATGGAAATAGAGAAAGTGAAAAAGTACCTGGAGAAGGATGATGATGACAAGAACTCGTCCACCATAGATGCGCTTCCTCCTCGATTCTACGAGCTCCTGATCATGCAAGGCCTTAGCCTTGACCTTGTGGAACCGGGTCGCCTCCTCTGCACCCTCAGAATTCCTCCTACCTTGCTCGTAATTCACTCTTACCACTTCTTCTACCTTCTTTTTCTTTTTAATCAGTAATTCTGTCTTACTCATAGTCCTTCGTATCGATCTGATTACCCTTATGTTTGTTTCCCTACAAATCTCTTCAGCAAGAGAAACCTAAACAGACGAAGAAAATGTTAAGGCACAGAGAACTAAATTTTCTCAATTTAACTAATTCTCATCTTGTGTGTCAAAAAAAAAACTAATTTTCATCTTCTTTTCCTTGCTCTTTGATGATTGTCGTTAAGAACGCTGGTAATTTCCTGCACGGCGGGGCCACCGCAACGCTGGTGGACGTGGTTGGATCGGCAGTAATATACACTGTGGGTGCTCCAAGTCCAACAACTGGAGTTTCTGTGGAAATAAACGTTTCATATTTGGATGCTGCTTATGCTGATGTGAGTTCCTCACTTCCTCTCCTCGGATAGTGTTTTCTCTTTAATCGCTTGTATATCTTATGGTTCCATTTTTGGTAAGTTGATGCTATTTGTCATAGAAATTGTAATCTAAAGGATTATTGGATTGGATCTTCCTGAATATTGGAGCAGATGTGATGTAGGTTGCTTGGAACCTCTATGTTGGGAGGAAAGTTCAAATTCAAAGTCTGGATTCCCCATAATGTCTAGAATTCTCTTCATGGCATTAAATTAATCGTCACTCTTAGCGGGTAGGGCCGTTTGGTAAAGGTTATTTAGGATTGCAATTCTCTCCTAATTGAATTGACACGTTTGTTTGGCCTAATTTTTAAATTAGGCAACAATTCTAGTTTGTAGGTAATCATAATTTACTTTTTGAGGAGACAATTGAATTGCCTACAAGAGGAAAGTAATCTAGAATTATCGAGGCAAAACAATCATTATAAAGTAATTGAATTACCTCTAAAGTTATTTTTCACGGTTTTATCACAAAATATATATATATATATATATATATATATATATATATATCAAACATAACAATTTTAAAGAGTCTAAGAGAACTGTAGGAAGGTTACCAATAAAAGAAGAGACTTTTGGAAGGTTGGACTTGTGTCTAGTCAATGTTGATTGGATACAAAGTTTCAATAATTCTTTTATTCATTACGGGTCAGCGAGGATCAAAGACCATGCACCAATGGCGGTGCAGTATGGTAGCAAAATGAGTCAGGAATGAAGCCTTTAAGGAGGAAATTGATGCTTTCTCATTCCAAAATGGATCTGTTTTAATCAGGAGTTAGGAAAGCTAAGATATACAGAGATTGAATTCTTTCCATCAACAGTCTACCGAGAAAGAAAGTTCACATCGTGTATTCCTGCGTGTACATGCCTCTAAAATATGTTAGTGATTGAACTGAGTCTGGTTTCCAGTGTTTGTTTCATTTTGATTTATACTATGGGAGTCGTTTTGGTTTGCAACACGTTTAGTCACTCATTCATGTTCGAATTTTTTTGTTAATTTAGGAGGAGATTGCTATTGAGGCGAAGGCTTTAAGAGTGGGAAACGCTATCGCTGTTGTGACGGTCGAGTTGAGGAACAAAAGTAGTGGAAAGATTATTGCGCACGGATGACATACTAAATATCTGGCTGTCACAAGCAAGATGTGAATGAACAGTCTTTCAAATTTGGCTGTGGTTCATGTGGTTATATGATGGAGTAAGTTTCCTTCGTCTAATTAATATTGTATTTGATTATCTGTGTTATGATCATGTTGAACATAATCAGTTACAAATAGGTCTATCAAATTATTCATTCACAGATGAGAATTAGAATTTGGTTGATGTATCAACATTTAATCATATTGTAATGGTATATCATGTAAAGTTGGTCGCAAAAATAAATTATCAATATGTTTTCTCACACCGCTTAGATTTTTAATTTTTTGTTGGTTATAAAGTTTCAGTACATATTTCATTTAAACGTGGATTTCAAGGAGTGATCGGGCTGGGTTTTTTAACTTGATATCAAAGTTTAGTTGAGTTTTTGTTTGTACTGCTTTACTTTGGCTATTTCTCTACTTAGTTCGGATTGTTTAGTATGCTACTTAGTTTGACTGTCATATTGATCCAAGAAAATGTATTAGAATGTTGCCTCACATCACCTAGATCTGCTCATTATGTAGAGGTTATAAGGTTCCTATACTCCTCTTCTTCACTTAGATTTATTTAGATTTTAAGGAGTGCCTTTTCAACTCAATAAACATATCGTATATAAATATTTTTCTTACTTTCTTCCATTACTTCACACCCATGATGAAATAATGAGCAGAAAGGGAAGGGACATCCCTTCTTTCCTACACACTGGCAAATAGGGGTCTAAGCGGTTCGGTGTGGTTTAGGGTGTTTTAACTAACCGAACCGCAAATACGGTTTATCAAAAATAGGGACCGAACTGAACCGGTCAGAATGAAGAAACCGCGGTGAACCAAACCATCAAATTTTTTTTCTAAACCGCACCGAACCGGTAAAATAAACAGAATAAGTTCTATTGAAAACAAACAAGTCTTAGTTTGAACAATTTCCTAAAAACGTAAATTTTTATGTGGAAACAGAGAAGAAAGAATTGAGATCATTCTAATTCAAAGTTTTATTAATAGATTATAAATAAAATCAGAAAACAGTAAAATCTTCATAAGCATCAGAAAATTCATAAAGTAAAAAAATAAAATATAAATTAAAAAATAAAATACAAACGAGTTTGAGAGAGAGAAAGGAAGTGGTGAAAATGTTTATGGATTAGGGTTAGGGTATTGTGAAAATCTCTTTATATATTGAATATGCGGTTCAGTTCGGCTCGGTGCGATTTCTTCATAAAAATTGCAAACCGAACCGAATCGTGGACTTATCACATATCAAGAACAGAACTGAACCGTCTAAAACGTTGAGACCGACCGAATTGTATCGGTTCGATCTAGTTCCGTCAATTCCGTCAGTTTCAACGATTTTTCTTACAACCGCAAATTACTGTTCTAGTGATCTTCTAACGACATTTTCTCTTTCTTTATTTCTTAAAACTTACACCACACTGTTGTTGATGTAAGTTTTTGTTATGACATCATTGGTAGTTTCTCGTAATTTTCTTTTTAAAATTTCAAAGTTTTAAGGCCAAATTGCAATTATCCCATCAATTTTATTTTACAGCAAAAGAACAGACTCCCATAATTTTTTTCTGTGTAAAAAGATAAAGAAAATGACAGAAAAATCAAAATAGAAAAGATTGTCCAGTCCCTTAAGATAGGTATTATCTGATTAAGAGATGGCATCATTAATGAAAACCAATCAGCACCTAAAATTGGCATGTGGTGGGTATAATTACTTTCCTCCATGTATTTTGACAAAATTCTTGTGCATCAATGTTACTCTGATACAAGCAAATAAATATCTAATCCTCATAATAAAAGTAGTTATTAAAACTTACACCAATAAACTATAGATTATGAGTAATTTACACCTACAAAACTTCAAAGTGAATAAAACTATTCCGTGAATTTTCAAAATAAGTAATATTAGTCATTTATGAAATCTGTCAAATTTCAGGGGGAAAAAAGATTGACTACAGGTATGAAAAAGCAACAAAAAATTGGACACTTTGTCATGAAGATAATTAATTAGGCAATGGTTTTCATCAATGACTATTCAAAAAAGATAGAAAGGTATATCCACATACGAAATAACAATGATGGAATACTAGTTAAGAGTTGATGTTCATATGTTGTTCATCAGAAGCACTGCTTGTGATACCTAAAGCATCTCCCAGATTGATAGATGTTCTCATGGTCCTCCTTCCAATTCCTCCATTTCCCTTCCTCATCATTGCTGCAAATTCCCCGTAATCAATTCGACCATCCTGCGAGAGACGAGAGTCAATCCATTTATAATTAGCTTAGAGCTTGACTAGATATATGTGCTATCTTATGTGAACAAATTGAAAAGAATTAAAAAGAAGGATTAGAAACTTGCATTGTTTTCATCAATTTCTTTGATCATGTCATCAAGATGAAGATCACTTAAACCAAAATCTTTGCAAGCTTGTTGAAGTTCGTCGATCGTTATATAACCGCTACTATCTTTATCGAAATATGAGAAAGCCGACATCAACTTCTCCTCTCTCTCCAACTTATTTAAGTGTATAGTAGCAGCAAGAAATTCTCCATAGTCAATTGTTCCACTATTGTCTATATCTGCCTGCAAAACATAAAGCTATCAGTCTCTCTATCAAAAGTTCAAATAAATTGGGAAAGAAAAATAGAAATTATATTCTTACAGCCTCCATAAGATCCTTGATCTCTGACTCCATAAGTTCAGAGCCAACACGTTTTAAACCTTCTTTTAATTCGTCAAACGTTATAGTTCCACTGTTGTCTGTGTCTATCATCTTGAACAACTCTTTTAAACCACCGATTTCTTCTTCGGAGAGCCTCTCAGCAATCACCTTAGATTAATTGATATGCCATAAAATAAGGGTCAGTAGCATAACTAATAGGTTCTCTCATAGAATGAAGGTAAGTTAGAGATAGACTTCCATCAGATTTGACATATGAAAATTCTTACGCGCAGTGCCATCTTCTTAAGTTTATTCATGGCTGAGAACTGCTTCAGACGTGATAAAACTGCCGAATCAAGAGGTTTATCAGGGGCAATTCTGTCATCTACAATCCACGGGTGGCCTGGTAGAGAACAGTACCAAGTATAAGAAGAGCTTAGGTAAGTACTGTGTTCTCACAAAGCTCAACTGCTAGTGAAACAAGACTTACAAAGGACTTCATGGGCGGTTAGCCTTCTGTCCGGATTTCGATCAAGCATTTTTCTTATGAGATCTTTCGCGCTATCTGAAATGCTAGGCCATGGTTCGGATCTAAAATCCAGCCTTCCTTGTAATATCTGTCGGAAGATTCCTGTTTCAGTTTCTGTGAGGCAATAGATAAAAGTTCTGTAATAAGAAATCTATGGAAGAAAACGAACAGCTCTCATGAAGATATCATGCTCATCATATTCTAATGGAAAAAATACAAATTAATGAAAAACTAGTACGTTTTAGCGTGAATTAAGGGATCCTCTTAAGTCTTAATTCGGTCAAAATGATGTCGTTTTCCAGTAGTGTGCAACTGCTTCGCACGTGATGATGGACAGAAACAGAGACTAAAGGGGGCCTTGAAGCGTTTAGAAAATGCGACTTCAAGGTTATAAAATGACGGAATTGAAACTTCAAGTTTGTAAATGACAGAAAATGTAAACTATGAGGGTGAAATCTGTATTTTAATTCATCAATCTGTGGAGTTAGTTATCTAAAGGCTACATACCTGCCCAAAAGGGAGGCACACCACTCAACAAGATGTATAAAATAACACCAGCACTCCATACATCTGATTCAGGCCCATAATGCTTGCGTAGCACCTCTGGGGCAACATAGTATGGACTCCCAACCACATCACAAAAGGTTTCCCCTGTAAACAGAAATTGTACATCAAATAATGAAAGTGGATCCACATTAAACCAAGATGATAACTAAAAATATCACAGAATGGCAGTGATCCAATTCCAAGTGACGAATTTCCTTAGAACAGGAATTGCTGACAAGGAACCATCAACGGCTACAATTTTCTTTTAGCAATAAATAAAGAAAGCAAATTTCCTATAAAAATCTACTCTATCATCCTCGTTCAATATGTGTTGGAAATGTTTCATCATTTACCTACAAATGTCAAAGTTCAAGTGAATATAGATTTGTGACCAATACACTTTTGAGGGTTTTTTGCATTTTGTCAACAGAGTAGATTATATAGTTTACTATCGAGTTCATTGCCAAAAAACACTCAGACACATATCCATATGCTCATTCATGGCAGGAGATGTAAAAGCTAACAGTGCCAGTTTTACTACCTAAAGAATATGCACAGAGAAGAAGAGGGTTCCTGATTAACTTAGTAATCAGGGGCCAGTTGGAAAGCTCACCCCATTCTTCTCCTTAAGCCTTAACATAAATGTTAAGGAGAGTGGAACCAAGTCTTTTTAACCAGCACATAATAGGCAAAGCCTATTATGTGCAACATTCCAATATAATAGGCACATAATAGGACAGCATTCCAATATGACCTAATACCACTTTTTGATATATAAATCACAATCATTGTTAATCCATTTATCCAATCAATGGGATAACCAATTTGCAAGAAATAGCTAAGCTGTAGATAATTTTTCTATTCTTCATAGATCACAAATTGAGATCTGTATCTGTACCCAGTACACACAATGAGTATCCTAAAAGATCAACCAATGATAAGGATAACTATGTAAACTACCAAAAAAGAAACATAAGATAGATATGGAAAAATGGTAAAAAGAAAAAAAAGGAAGAAAAACCTGGCTTGTAGAAGACAGAAAGGCCAAAATCAGTGGCTTTGAGAGTAGCGTCCTCCTCAACACTGTCAAACAAGAAGTTCTCAGGCTTTAGATCTCTATGCATTACACCAAGTGAATGACAACTCTGCACAACTCCAACTATTGTCTTAATCAGCTTGGCTGCCTCTTTCTCACTATAATGCCCTTTCTTCACTATCCTATCAAATAGCTCCCCACCTTCACACAGCTCCATCACCAGGTGGACAGAGAAGTAATCTTCATAGGTACCCTTTATTCTTACAACATTTGGGTGTTCAGACAAGTGATGCATTATCTGAATCTCCCTCCAACAATCTTCGTAATCCTCTTTGCACAAAAGCTTACGATTGGGTATTGTTTTGCAGGCATATTTATAGCCCGTGGTTTTTTCTGTGCAGAGGTATGTGGTACCAAATTGGCCTTGGCCTAGTTTCTTCCCCAATGTGCAGAAATCAGTGAGGGCTTGGGTTCTGTAAGGAAGGACCCATGTGGGTTTTGATATTGATGGTGTTTCTGAGCTTGATGTCTTCATAAATCAAAGTTTGGTCCTTTTTTTATGGGGACGACAGCAGGAAAGACTGTAGCTTTTCTTCCTTTCTCTTTGCCCCACAAGTAATTGAATAAAAAAGAAAGACTGTAGCTTTTCTTCCCTCTGCTATAGATTTTCTCTATTATTATTACTCGATGTTTCAATTCTTTAGTCAATCTCTTATCAGAAAAGAGGTTCAGGGTAGATTCTCTGCTCTCAGTCCTTTTCCAATGGGCTGTTTTCCGGCTTTATGTGCATTTCCAATTACTCTACAGATTTATTTTGTACTAATTGTTTTTCTTTGTTAGCTTTTCCATATCAGGAATAATATTATTAATTACCAGTGAGATTCCTTTTCTCAATTACCGAAACGTATTGTTAAATGTTAATTGACTTTTCTAATATAAAGAAAATATTAAATAATTTAATGGGTTAAACTCGGTCCAAAATAACCCCTACCAAATTGAAACTGTCATCTTAATGGTTAAGAACTTAAATTAGAAAGTTCAACATTAAATGCGTTAAAAAATTTAAATATTACTTTAATAGTGTTTTTTTACTATTATTAATTTAGTGTTTAAACCATAATTTCAAGCTACCTCTTTTTATTTGATTAAATCAAATTTTCATTTAAAAAAAATTCAAACCAATTCAATTGAAATGTTAAAATAGCCTAGTGTTTAATAGCAATTTAGCAAGTGGTTCAAAAGTCTTCTAAATTAAATGAACATGCACCAAGACGAAACTGCAAATTGTATTATTAGCTCTCTAATATCTGTGACCGTGAATGAAATTTGCAGGTTACACTTGGATTATTGTGCAAATTAAAACTGTATTTTCTTACTGCAATTATGTCGAATTCATTATCTTCTTGAAATTAAGTTAATTAATGCAGTTTCAAAGGGACCAAATCAAACTCTCCACCCGTGCGTTGGATGAGAAGATGAATTACAGTTTGACTAGAAAGGTTAACCAATACCCTATCTAACTAATCAACTAACAAAACATTATCAATTTATCCACAACTTGATTCCATTTCCACCTTATTTTGCTATCATTGCAAGTCATTGGCTAATTTTAAGAAATCTATAACCAATTTTTTAAAATAAGAAATCTACGTCTCCGGCTCACCAATTTTGACAGGTTTGATTACTGAAAAATTTAATTAATTCTTTAAAGAGTTCAAATAGTCATAAAAAATACTTTAATAATTTAATTTATCATTTTTGATAAGGTTAATTACTAAAAAAATATAAATAATTATTTAAAAGGACTAAGTAGTCATAAAAAATTACTAAAATCATTCAAATTATTTCTCTTGATGTGAATTTGGTTGACTAAAATCATTCAAATTATTTCTCTTGATGTGAATTTGGTTGACTAATATCATTCAAATTATTTCTCTTGATGTGAATTTGGTTGAAACTATGTAAACAATTACTTAAATGATTCAAACAATCATGACAAAACTATTTGAACGATTACTTGATATAACTTTGAGTATAACGTAGACATGAATTATAAAGTAATTTTCTGTTAGGGTTAGTGAAAAATGATTGGCCGAAGATGTAAAATTCTTAGTTTTCAAAAATAGATGTATTTTTCTAAAACACTTTTAGAAAAAAACATATTTTTCCAAAGTCATTCCATATCTTACTCAACTCCATGTACCATATCAAGCTACATGCGAGGCACGAAATATTTTCTTATGTGTCTTATTTTGTAGTCAATGTACCTCATTTATATTAAAATATAACTTTCGCCAATTCGGTACATTCATGGTTTAGTAAATCTTCCGCGGAGTTATATTCAAAAGAAAATTTCAAACTATTGTTTGCATAAACTACAGAATCAAAGTTTATTGAAGGTCCACTCTGGCCAATTCTTGGATCCCAAAAGACCAATAATTCGATTGATTCATCAGTCCAGAAAATTCAATTTGGATCAACAGCAATGACAGTGATAATGTGTAAACTCCAATACTAATTCTCAGTCATTTAAACAATAATATTAGCTAATAAATAGATAATTTATACACTAATTCAGATAATGTAAAAGATAAATTTATATGACGAAGAACATAATATAGCTTACAGAATTATTATATTACAAAAGATATACTAAAAACAACAAAAAATAAAAATTAATGACAAAATAAGCATAATTTATACAAGCCTTGCTATCAGTGACTTAAAACCCCAGGGAGAAAACATTTCAACTCTTGATCTGGTATCTGAGATGGTCGTACGCCATATGGATCCAAATCTTATAGCATCCCTACGTATGTGTGAGAAAGCTCATAGGAGAGAGAGTGTGTGAGAGAGCTATCAGAGGATGCTTTTACCTTTAGTAATGCAACGGAGTTTGGCAGATTAGCCTCCTCTACAAATTTGTATGCCATCAAAACTTAGAACTGTCGAGTACCAATTTCAAGCCGACATATTATTAGACTGAAGTCTCATTTCCACTTCATCAATGCACGCTTGAAGATCCCCGAATTCTTGTGTCCGCGAAGCACTCAGCCTGTAATTTCATCAATATATTTCAATCTTTCGTAGAACCACTACCATGTTTGAGAAAATGATTCATTAAGGTATTTGATCAAAAGATAATATAATAAAGGTTTTCTGGCCTGTTTTAGGGTGTTCCTTAGGTGCATCTCAGCAGTAAACAGTTCACGCTTGCTACCAGTAGAAGTCGAAATTTCCATGTAGACCTTGCAAAGCTCCAGCGACGCTTGTGCAAACTTATTAAACCTGCCCCTATCCTTCCATCTATTTCTCTCCCTCTTTCTGTCCCTCACTCTTGTCTCATTCTCTCTCTCTCTCTCTCTCTCTCTCTCTCTCTTTATATATCTCACTCTCTCTCTCACTCTCTCTATATCTCTCCATCTTTCTTTCTATGTGCTCTCTCTATCTCTAACTCTGTCTCTCTCTATCTCACTCTTTCTCCCCACCACCCATTATCTCACTCTCTCTTCTCTCTCCCTCTCTCTCCATCACCCTCCATCTCTCTCTTTATCTATCTCGCTCTCTCATTCTCCCTCTCTTTCACACTCTCTTTCCCTCTCTTTCTCAGTCACACTCTCTCTCTCTCTCTTGCGCTCTCTTTCTCTTTGTCGCTCTCCGTCTCCCCCTCCCTCTATTTCTCTCTCTCTCTCCCTCTCCCTCTCTCGCTCTCCCACTCCCTACCCCCTCTCTCTCCCTCCATCTCCCACTCTCTATCTCTCTCTCGCTCTCATTCTCACTCTCTCTCTTACTCTCTCTCTCTCTGTTACTCGTTATCTCACTACCTCTTCTCTTTCTCTCTTCATTGCACTCCCTCTCTCTCTTTAATAGTCTCGCTCTCTCTCCCTCTCTCTCTTTCTCCCCCTCTCTCTCCCATCTCCCTCGCTCTCTCTTAGTCTGTCTCTCCTCTCTTTCTCTCTCACCCTCTCATTATCTCTCTCTCTCTCTCTTTCTTCCTTTCTCTTTGTTGCACTCCGTCCCCCTTACTCTCTCTCCTTATCACCCTCTCTCTATCCATACCCCTCTGTCTCTCACTCTCTCTCACTCTCTCTCTCCCTCTCTCTCTCTGTGTCTCTCTATCTCTCTATCTCTCTATTTCTCTCTCTCTCTCTCTCTCTCTCTTTCTCCCCGTCTCACTCTCTCTCTTCTCTATCTCTCTCTCCATCTCTCTCCATCTCTCCCTCTCTCTCGCTCTCTCTCCCTCTCTCTAAGTCTCTCTCTCTATCTTACTCTCTCTCGCTCTCCCACTCTCCTTCTCTCTTTCTCTCCATCTCTCTCTCTCTCTCACTCTGTCTCTCTCTCTCTCTCACTCTGTCTCTCACTTTCTCTCTATCTTACTCACTCTTTCGCTCTCTCTCTTTCTCTCTATCACCCTTTCTCTCTCTCTCTCTCACCCTAGCTCCCCCTCTCTCACTTAGTCTCTCTCTCACTCTCCCTCTCTATCTATCTCACTCCATCTCTCCATCTCTCCCTCTCTCTCACACTCTTTCTCTCTTACTCTTTCTCTCCGAGTCTCTCTCCCCCACTCTCTCTCAGTCTCTCCCTCTATTTCGCTCTATCTCTCCGTCTCTCACTCTCTCTCCCTCTCTCTCTCTATCACTCTCACTCTATCTGACTCTCTCTCCGTTGCTCGTTATCTCACTCGCTCTACTTTCTCTCTCTCACACTCTATCTATCACCCTCCCTCTCTCTCTGCCAATCTTGCTCTCCTCTCTATCTTTCTCATTTTCTCACACTTTCTCTCACTTTCTCTCCCTCCCTCTCTCTCTCCATTACTCTCTCTCTTTGTCACTATCTTATTCTCTGTCTCTCTCTCTCTCTCTGTCCCACTCTCTATCTCCGTCGCTTGTTATCTCACTCTCTCTACTCTCTCTTTCCATCTCTCTCCCTCTCTCTTCCATCTCTCTCCCTCTCTCTCTTTATCTATCTCGCTCTCTCTCCCTCTCTCCTCAATCTCTCTACTGCTCTCTCCCTCCCTCTCTTTCGCTCTATCTACCTTTCTCTCTTCCTCTCCCACACACTCTCTCTCTTACTAGGTCTGTCTCTCTCTGTCTCATTCTCTCTCTATCGCTCGTTATCTCAGACTCCCTTCTCTCTCTTTCCCACACACTCTCTCTCTCGATCGCTCCCTCTCTCTCTTTATGTATCTCTTTCTCTTTATCTCTCTCTCTCCCGAGCTCTCCCTCTCGCACTCTCCCTCTCCGTCCCTCTCTCTCCCTCTCCCACTCTTTCTCTCACTCACTCTGTCACTCTTTATCTCACTCTCTTTCTCCACTACTCTTTATCTCACTCTCTTCTCTCTCACTCCCTCTCTCTCTCAGTCGCTCTCCCTCTCTCTCTTTATCTATCTCTCTCACTCTCCCTCTCTCTCCCTCTCTATATCTCTCTATCTTTCTTTCTACGTGTCTCTCTCTATATCTCACTCCATCTCTCTCTATATCTCTCTATCTTTCTTTCTATATGTCTCTCTCTATCTTTCACTCTATCTCTCTCTATTTCACTCTCCATCACCTTCCCTCTATCTTTATCTATCTCGCTCTCTCTGTCCCTCTCTGTCACACTGTCTCCTCTCTCTATCACTCACACTCTCTCTCTGTCGCGCTCTCTTCCTCTTTGTCTCCCCCTTCTCTCTCTATTTCTCTCTCTCAATCTCCCTCGCTCGCTCTCCCACACACTCTCTCTCCCCACTCTCTATCTCTCTCTCTCACACTCAGTCTATCTCTCTCCGTCTCACTCCCTCTCTCCCCCGCTCGTTATCTCACTATCTCTTATATCTCTCTCTCATTCCATCGCTCCCCTTCTCTCTCTTTAATACTCTCGCGCTCTCTCTCCCACACACTCTCACACACTCTCTCTCCCTCTCTCTCCCTTTCCCACTCTCTCCTGTCCCTCTCTCTCTCACCCTCCTCCCACTCTCTCTCTCACCCTCCTCCTACTCTCTCTCTCACTCACTTTGTCTCTTTCTGTCTCACTTTCTTTCTCCACTGCTCTTTATCTCACTCTCTCTTCTCTCTCACTCCCTCTCTCTCTCTCTTTCTTTCTCCACTTGCTCTCTCTGTTTATCTATCTCTCTCTCTTTCCATTTCTCTCCCTCCCTCTCTCTATAACTCTCTATTTTTCTTTCTATGTGTCTCTCTCTATCTCTCACTCCGTCTCTCTCTATATCTCTCTATCTTTGTTTCTATGTGTCTCTCCCTATCTTTCACTTCGTCTCTCTCTATATCTCTCTATCTTTCTTTCTACGTGTCTCTCTATCTCTCACTATATCTCTCTAACTTTCTCTCTTTGTCTCTCTTTTTATCTTTCACTCTATCTCTCTCTATATCTCTCTTTCTCCGTCGCTTGTTATCTGACTATCTCTTCTTTCTCTCTCTCTCTCCATCACCCCCCTCTCTCTCAATCTCGCTCTCGCCTCTCTCTCTCTCTCTCTTTCTCTCTCTATCTCTCTCTCGCATTTTCTCACACACTCTCTCACTTTCCCTCCCTCCCTCTCTCTACTGTCTCACTCTCTCTCTCTCTGTCACTATCTTATTCTCTGTTTCTTTCTGTCACTATCTTCTCTCTCTCTGTCACTATCTTATTCTCTGTCTCTTTCTGTCACTATCTTCTCTCTCTCCCCCCTCTCCTTCTCACACCCTCTCTCTCTTTTTATCTATCTCGCTCTCTCTCTCCCATTCTCTCCCTCTCTCCTCTCTCTCCCATTGTCTCCCTCCCTCTCTCTCGCTCTCTCTCTCCCTCTCCCACTCTCTCTCTATCTCCTCTCGTTCTCACTAGGTCTGTCTCTCTCTATCTCATTCTCTCTCTGCCGTGTGTCATCTCACACTCCCTTCTCTCTCTTTCCCACTCTTTCTCTATATCTCCATCGTTCCTTCCCTATCTTTATGTATCTCTTTCTCTCTATCTCTCGCTCTCTCTCTCCCTATCTCTCCCTCTCTCACTCTCCCTCTCTTTCACTCACTTTGTCTCTCTCTGTCTCACTCTCTTTCTCCATGGCTCTTTATCACACTCTCTTTTCTCTCTCACTCCCTTTCTCTCCATCTCAATCGCTCTCCCACTCTCTCTTTATCTATCTCACTCCCTCTCCCCCTCTCTCCCTCCCTCTCTCTGTATCTCTCTATCAATCACTCCGTCTCTCTCTATATCTCTCTATCATTCTTTCTATATGTCTCTCTATTTCTCACTCCGTCTCTATCTATCTCACTCTCTCTTTGCGCAGCCCGTTATCTCACTCTCTCTTCTCTCTCTCCCCCTCTACCCTCATTACCTTCTCTCTCTTTATCAATCTCGCTATCTCTTCCTCCCTCTCTTTCACTCTCTTTCTCTCACACACACACACACTCTCTCGCTCCTCTCTTTCTCTTTGTCGCTCCCTATCTCCCCCTCTCTCAATTTCTCTCTCTTGCTCTCCCTCACTCGCTCTCCTACTCTCTCCCTCTCTCTCGCATTCCCCCTCTCCCACTCTCTGTCTGTCCCTCTCTCACATTCACACTATCTCTCTATGTGTCAGAGCCTAGTTTTGTGTCCAAAAAACACGGTCTGTGCAGCTTTAGAATTACTGTAATAGACGGATCATAGCACGCGCATGTCCACTTCTGTTGGGCATAAATATTGACACGGGTGGAACCACAGACCCTGTAAGCTATAAAATTGAAGTTTATTTAGAGACCTACAGGTGCGATATGGGTTACCCGTCGGAGCCTAGTTTTGTGTCCAAAAAACACAGACTGTGCAGCTTTAGAATTATTGTAACAGACAGATCATAGCACGCGCATGTCCACTTCCGTAGGGCATAACTTTTGACACGAGCGAGAGAGAGAGAGGGTGAGAGAGAGAGAGAGGGATGGCGAGAGAGACTGAGTGAGAGTAAGAGAGAGAGAGTGAGAGAGTCTGAGAGAGATGGAGAGAGAGAGTCAGAGAGAGATGGAGAGTAAGTGAGAGAGAGAGAGAGAGTGAGAGAGAGAGAAGTGAAGGAGAGGCAAAGAGAGAGAGGGAGATATAATGAGAAAGAGTGTGAGTGAGAGAGAGTGAGTGATAAGGAGGGAAACGGAATGAGAGAGGGAGGGAGGGAGAGAGAGGGAGTGAGTAAAAAAGAGGGAGGGAGAGAAAGATTGTAAGAGAACAAGAGAGAGGGAGAGAGTGAGAGACTGAGAGAGTGAGAGTGATAAGGAGGGAGATGGAGAGAGAGAGAGAGCAAGAGAGTGATTGAGCGGGTGAATGAATGAGTGAGAGAGAGATAGCGAGAGTGTGTGTGTGTTTGTGTGAGTGAGAGTGAGAGAGAGATGGAGAGATAAATAGGGAGAGGGAGTGGGAAAGAGAAAGAGAGAGAGTAGCGAGAAAGGCAGAGAGAGACCGAGAGAATAAGAAAGCGAGAGTGAGAGAGAGAGGGAGAGAAGGAGAGAGAGAGGGAGAGAAGGAGAGAGAGAGAAGGAAGAGAGAGAGGGAGTGAGAAAGGGAGCTTGAGATCGAGAAAGAGTTAGATAGAGATAAAGAGAGAGACAAAGAGAGAGATAGAGAGAGAGAGATAGAGAGAGAGTGAGAGTGAGTGAGTGGGGGAGTCATAGAGAGAGAGAAACGGTGAAAGAGTGAGAGAGTGAGAGTGAGAGAGGGAGAGGGATTGAAAGAGAGGGAGAGAGATTGAGAGAGGGAGAGCGAGGGAAATTGAGAGAGAGAGAGAGAGATAGTGAGGGAGAAACTCGGAGAGATGGAGAGAGAGAGTGAGTGAGAGAGAGAGAGAAAGGGAGACAGAGGGTGACAAAGAGAAAGAGAGAGATACGGAGAGAGAGAGTGTGAGTGAGAGAGTGAAAAGGTGAGAGTGAGTGGGTGAGAGTGAGATAGTTGAGAGAGACTGAGACAGATGGAGAGAGAGAGGGTGAGATAGAGAGTAAGGCAGAAAGGTGGAGAGATGGAGAGAGAGAGAGTGAGTGAGAGAGACTTAGATAGAGGGAAAGAGAGTGAGGAGAGAGAAAGTGAAAGAGAGAGTGAGAGAGGGTGAGAGTGAGTGAGAGAGAGAGTGAGTCAGAGAGAGAGTGAGTGAGAGAGAGAGGAAGAGAGGGAGAGGCAAAGAGAGAGAGGGCGAGACAGAATGAGAGAGAGAGTGAGTGAGAGAGAGAGGCGGGGAGGGATTGAAAGAGAGGGAGAGAGATTGAGATAGAGAGGGAGAAGGTGAGGGAGATAGAGAGATAGAGAGAGTGAACGAGAAAGTGAGTGTGAGAGAGATATCGAGCGTAAGTGAGAGAGAAAGAGAGAGAAAAAGAGAGAAAGAGAGAGAGTGAGTGAGTGAAAGAGAGATGAAGAGAGAGAAGGAGAAAGAGTAGGATAGCAAGAGAGAGAGAGAGAACTGGAGAGAACAAGTGAGATAGAAAGAGAGAGCAAGAGACATAGAGCAAGCAAGAGAGAGAAAGTATGTGTGTGAGCGTGAGAGAGTGAGAGAGGGAGGGAGAGATAGTGTGAGAGAGACTGAGAGAGATGGAGAGAGAGTGAGTGAGTGAGAGAAAGAGAGAGTAAGAGAGACTGGGAGTGAGAGAGAGAAAGAGAGCATGAGAGAGAGTGAGAGAGATGGAGAGAGAGAGAGTGCATGAGAAAGGGAGAGATAGTGCGAGAGATAGTGTGTGAGAGACTCAGAGAGATGGAGAGAGAGAGAGTGAGTGAGAGAGAGAGTGAGAGAGAAAGGGAGTGAAAGAGAGAGATGGAGAGTGAGTGAGAGAGAGCAAGAGAGAGAGAGAGCAAGAGAGAGAGAGAGAGCAAGCCAGAGATAAAGGGCGAGCGAGAGAGAGAAAGAGAGAGAGAGTGTGTGTGTGAGAGAGAGAGTGAGTGACAAAGAGAGATATAGAGAGATAAAGAGAGAGAAGAGGAAAGAGTGGGATAAGAGGAGAGAGAGAGAGAGAGAGAATTAGAGAGAGAACAAGAGAGATAGGAAGAGAGAGAGAGAGCAAGCAAGAGAGAGTTAGAGAGAGAAAGTGAGAGTGTGAGAGAGAGAAAGAGATAATGTGAGAGAGACTGAGAGAGATGGAGAGAGGGAGAGAGAGTGAGAGAGAGGGTGAGAGAGTGAGACTGATGGAGAGAGTGAGTGAGAGAGAGAGAGTGAGAGAGTTTGAGAGAGATGAAGAGAGAGAGTGAGAGTGAGAGAGAGTGAGAGAGAGTGAGAGAGATGGAGAGTAAGTGAGAGAGTGAGTGAGTGAGAGAGACAGAGAGAAGTGAGGGAGAGGCAAAGAGAGAGAGATGGAGATAGAATGAGAGAGAGAGTGAGAGAGAGAATGAGAGAGATACGGAGGGAGAGAGAGGGAGTGAGGAATAGGGAGGAAGGGAGGGAGAGAGTGTGAGAGAACAAGAGAGGGAGAGAGCAAGAGACTGTGAGAGTGAGAGTGATGAGGAGGGAGACTTAAGGAGAGAGAGAGAGAGAGCAAGAGAGTGAGTGAGTGAATGAGTGAGAGAGAGAGAGAGATAGAGAGAGTTTGTGTTTGTGTGAGTGAGAGTGAGATAGAGAGAGGGAGAGATAGATAGGGAGAGGGAGTGGGAAAGAGAGAGAGAAAAAGTAGCGAGAGAGGCAGAGAGAGAGAGCGAAAGAGAATGAGAGAGAGACTAAGAGAATGAGAGGGCGATGGTGAGAGAGTGAGAGGGGAGAGAGAAAGGGAGTGAGAAAGAGAGATTGAGATAGATAAAGGGTTAGATAAAGATAGAGAGAGAGTCAGAGAGAGAGAAAAGGTGAAAGAGTGAGAGAGTGAGAGAGAGACAGGGAGGGGGATTGAAAGAGAGGGAGAGAGTTTGAGAGAGAGGGAGAGAGGGAGTGAGAGAATGAGAGAGGGAAATTGGGAGAGAGAGCGAGGGGGACAGAGGGAAGGAGGAGGGAAAGATAGAGAGAGATAGAGAGAGTGAATAAGAAAGAGAGAGTGGGAGAGGAGAAAGAGTGAGAGAGAGTGAGTGAGAGAGAGTGAGAGATAGTGTGAGAGAGACTGAGAAAGATGGAGAGAGAGAGTGAGAGAGAGAGTGAGCGAGAGAGAGGGAGAGAGAGATAGAGAGAGTGAGTGAAAGTGAGATATAGAGAGATAAAGAGAGAGAGGGAGAAAGAGTAGGATGGCAAGAGAGAGAGGGAGAGAACTAGGGAGAGAACAAGAGAGAGAGAGTAAGAGAGTGAGAGAGAGCAAGCAAGAGACAGAGCGAGAGATAGTGTGAGAGATACTGAGAGAGATGGAGAGAGAGTGAGTGAGAGAGGGAGAATAAGAGAGAGAGAGAATAAAAGAGCGACACACACAGAGAGAGGGAGGGAGAGAGAAGGAGAAGAAGAGGGAAGGAAGAGAGAGAGAAGGAGAGAGAGAAAGAGAGAGTGAAAGTGAAAGAGAGAGTGGGAGAGAGAGCGATCGTGAGAGAGAGATAAAGAGCGAGAGAAAGGGAGAGAGTGAGTGAGAGAGAGTGATAGTGTAAGAGAGACTGAGAGAGATGGAGAAAGAGAGTCAGTAAGAGAGAGGGAGAGTGAAAGAGGGAGAGAGTGAGAGAGAGAAAGAGAGATAAAGAGTAAGAAGGAGAAAGAATAGGATAGCAAGTGAGAGAGGGAGAGAACTAGAGAGAGAGCAAGAGAGATAGAGAGAGACTAAGAGAGAGAGAGAGAGCAAGCAAGGGAGAGAGATGGAGAGTGGGAGTGAGAGAGTGACAGAGAGAGAGAGATAGTGTGAGGGAGACTGAGAGAGATGGAGAGAGAGAGTGAGTGAGAGAGATAGTGAGAGAGAGATGGAGGGAGAGAGAGAATGAGAGAGAAAGAGAGATAGAGTGAGCGAGACTGAGAGAGATGGAGATAGTGAGTGAGTTAGAGTGAGTGGACGCAGTCCTCTTTCAAAATTTCGAGCCTTTTTATCTCATTATCCACATAGTGCGTGGCGTACCGAGACAATTCTTCAAACTTCCGCTCGTATTTAGTTACACTCATAGCTCCTTGCGCAAGTCTGAGAAATTCAGCCTCCTTCTCTGTTCTAACCGTGATCAGAAAATATTTTTCAAGAAAAAGTTCCTTGAAACGATCCCATGCCACTGGATTACTGTCGATGTCCTGAGTTCTCCGTATGAGCTCCCACCATTTCTGAGCCTCCCGTGTCAGCATAAATGTTACGCAAACAACCATCTGAATCTCAAAACATGGCATAAACTGGAAAATTTTCTCCAGTCTTGCAATCCATTCATCAGCTAGTAGTGGATCGGATGAATGGCCATCAAATTCAGGTGGATTCAGCCTCCTAAAGGTCTGTATCAAATGTATGTCCACTGGTGTTTGCTGTGGTTGTTGTACTTGTTGTGTCGGGTGAGCTGTCACCGTCTGCCTTAACAATTCTAAGAACTCTTAAAACATCCCCACCATAGTTGCTGGAGGGTCAGCAGTAGGATTGACTGGTGCGTGACTGTTGTTGTTCCTTGTAGGGGGCGCCATCGTACTGCTAACCATACAACCGAAGACTTACTAAAAGTCTAATTTTAACGCGCAAAATAACATAAACGTAATCGAATGTGTCATAACAAATCTAAAGCATATAAACTGTTTCAATAGTTAAAACATATGTATATCATGCGTACCTGACTTGTAAGATGATGGAGGAGTAGAATGAGCGACATGCCATACTTTTTACGTAGAAAAGTCTACAGAATCTAAAACCATTGCTTTGATACCAAATTGTAACACCCCGATTCCCGAGGGATAAACATGCTTGAAATTTCAAAATTCAAAAATTCCCCAATTCAATTAAAACTCTAATTTAAGAAAATCCCCAAATTGAAAATCCTAATTTTGCCCTAATTTTAACCTTAAATAGCGGAAGGATAAAAATTATTTTAAAATAATCTTAACTCATTAAACTAAGATAAATTATTCATTAAACTGTAATAAAGGGCACGAAAATCCATATGACATGAAAGATTAAACATGGATATTCATAAATATCTGAAATAACTGAAGTCAATTGAAGTCATAATTAAACTTAGAAATCATAATCATGCTTACTATGGCAGTCCCTCACTCCTGCTGCTCACCAGCATCTACAACACAATCATCTATGGGGGCGTTGAGTATTAAAAATATTCAGTAAGTAAATCCACATACTAATGAGTTTCACATGACATAAATGTAAACATAACTCATGCAAATTTATTTCACACGTTCACTGGTCACATAAAATACTTGTAATAACACGCCGATTTCATGGTTAACATATAACTCGAACTTGTACTTATACATGTCAATACTTATACTTGCTTGATCATAATTCGACTAGACATAGCCCTCGATTAACAACCTAACCAGAACTGTTTCACAACTTGAACTTGAACTTATAACATGAAGGTGAACATGATAGATTGAGTGTCCTGAAACTTGATGCCACTTAAGGTTATCTGAACCTTAAGGACACTAACATGAACATGGTGACACCCAACTGTATAACTTGATAACATGAAGTGAATAATCTGGTTACTTGATAACCAAAGGACATGACTAAGTCTACTTCTTGTTTACTTATAAGTTTTTACTTCAATTAATATTCATATTTCACATGATCACATATACATGAGTAAACGTATAACTTGTTCATGAACATAAGCACATAACTAATACATGTATAACTCAAAATATAATCATACATAACATGGTAAATAATTTCATCATAATATGGAAACAAATAAAATACTTGATCATAAGATTGAACATAAAGAAATAATAAAACAATTTCACATTATATATTCTACACTTATAACATATGAACCGAATTATTATGTAAATCCACTTACCTGGATTCGCTACGAATTAAATTCAGCAACTAATGACCTGAAATTCAAGGATTCCAGATCACAACAAATTCATATAATATCTATAATTATTTAATTAACTAAGTGAGGTTGGGAACAGGTGAAAACCACATCGGGTGTAAATTATCAAATGGTTTAAAACGGTTCAACAAGGTCCGGGTGGTCTGAATTGGTTCGGTTCTGCCATTTTGGTCTGGTCGGGTTGAACTGGTCTGGTCTGGTCTGATCGAGTCGGTTCGACCTAGTCTGGTTTGACTGAACCGGTTCGGCCCAGTCTGAATGAACTGGACCGGTTCAGGTGAACCGATTCAAGAGAAGGGGGAAATAGAATAGGGAGACGAAGAAGAGGGGGAGAGAGAGAGAGACACAACGGGAGACGAAGGAGAGAGACATAGACATAATAAAGAGGGGGAATGAGACGAAGAAGAGGGAGAGAGAGAGAGCCGCACAGAGAGGGGGAGAGAGATAGAATATAGAGGGGGAGAAAGAGAGAGACAGAACAGAGAGGGGGAGATGAAGGAGAGAAGAGAGAGAACAGAGAGGGGAAAGAGAGAGAAAAAATAGAGAGAAATGAAAAGAGAACATGAAATTTACCTAATTGAAGCTTGCAGGAGGCGATACGTATGCTACAACAATTCTAAAGCTTCACAGTCCATGTTTTTTGGACTCGAAATGGGGCTGCAATGGATTCACCCTTTTGAACCTGTAGGTCTCTGAATAAGTTTCGATTTGATATCTTACGGGACACGTGGTTCCACTCAAGTCAAAAGTTATGCCTTACAGAAGTTGACATGCGCGTGCCACGATCTATCTGTCGTTGCAATTCTAAAGCTGCAAAGTCCACGTTTTCTGGACTTGAAGTAGGTCTGCGATTAGTACAACGTCTTGTACCTGTAGGACTCTTAATAAGCTTCGATTTGATATTTGACGGGGCACGGGGTTCCACCTACGTCAAAAGTTATGGCTTATGGAAGTTGACATGCGCCTGCCACGATCTGTCTGTCACAACAATTCAAAAGCTGTAGAATCTGTGTCTTTGGGACTCAAAACTAACTATAGCATGTAAACCCTGTCGCACCTGTAGGTCTTTGAATAAGCTTTGATTTGATATGTTATAGGGCACGTGGTTCCACTCATGTCAAAATTAATGCCTTACGGAAGTTGGCATGCTCTTGCCACGATCCGTATGTCACAGTAATTCTGAAGCTGCATAGTCTGTGTTTTTTTGAAGCAAAACTAGACGATGATACGTAAATAGTGTCACACCTCTAGGTCTCCGAATAAGCTTCGATTTGATATCTTACAGGGCACGTGGTTCCACCCATGTGAAAAATTATGTCTTTGGGAAGTTGACATGCGCATGCCACTATCTATCGGTTACAACAATTCTAAAACTGCACAGTCTATTTTTTTGGACTCGAAAATAAACTACGACAGGTAAAATCTGTCGTACATGTAAGTCTCTAAATAAGCTTCGAGTTGATATCTTACGGGGCGTGTGGTTCCGCCCACGTCAAAAGTTATGCCTTACGGAAGTTGACATGCGCTTGCCACGATCCGTTTGTCAGAGCAATTCAAAAGATGCACAGTCCGTGTTTTTTGGAATTGAAACTAAACTACAACGGGTACACCTACTCATGCCTGTAGGTCATTGAATAAGTTTCAATTTGATATCTTACGGGAGATGTGGTTCCACTCATTTCAAAAGTTATGCATTACATAAGTTACATGCGCTTGCCACGACCCGTCAGTCACAATAATTATAAGATTCACAGTCCATGTTTTTGGGACTCGAAATGGGGCTAAAAAAGACACACCCTTTTGTACCTCTAGGTCTTTAAATCAGTTTCGATTTGATATCTTACGGGGCACGTGGTTCCGCCCATGTCAAAAGTTATGCCTTACGGAAGTTGACATGCGTGTGCCACGGTCTATCTGTCATTGAAATTCTAAAGCTGCACACTCCATGATTTTTGGACTCAAAACTAGGCTGCGAGGGGTAAATCCTATAGTACCTGTAGGTCTCTAAATAAGTTTTGATTTGATATCATACGGGGCAATGTGAAAAGCTATTCCTTGTGAAATGGGTACACCCTCTTGTACTTGTAGGTCTCTGAATAAGCTTCGATTTGATATCTTACTAAGCACGTGGTTCCACACATGTCAAAAGTTATGCCTTACAGGAGTTGACGTGCGCTTGCCACGATCCGTCTGTCATAGCAATTCTGAATCTGCATAGTCCGTGTTTTTTTCACTCAAAACTAGACTATGACGGGTAAATAGTATGCCACCTGTAGGTCTGCGAATAAGCATCAATTTGATATCTTACGGAGCACGTGGTTTCACCCATGTCAAAAGTTATGCCTTACGGAAGTTTTCATGTGCGTGCCACGACTCGTCTGTTACAGCAATTCTAAAATTGCACAGTCATTGTTTTTTGGACTCGAAATGGGTACAAAATTTTGTTCATTTAGGTCTTTGAATAAGCTTCAATTTGATAGCTTACGGGGAACGTGGTTCCACCCATGTCAAAAGTTATGCTTTACGAAAGTTGACATGCGTTTTCCACGATCCGTCTATCATAGCAATTCTAAAGTTGCACTTTCCACATTTTTGGACTCAAAACTAGGCTGCGAGGGGTAAATCCCGTTGCATTTTTTGGTCTCTAAATAATCTTCGGTTTTATATCTTAAGGGGCACGTGGTTCCACCCACGTGAAAAGTTATGCCTTACGAAAATTGACATGCACGTGCCACGACCATTTTGTCCCAACAATTCTAAGTCTGCATAGTCCATGTTTATTGGACTTGAAATGGAGCTGCAATGTGTACACCATTTCATACCCGTAGGTCTCTGAATAAGCTTCGATTTGAGATTCTATGGGGCACGTGGTTCCATCCATGTCAAAAGTTATGCTTTACAGAAGTTGACATGCGCATGCCACGATCCGTCTGTCGAAACAATTCAAACGATGCATAGTCCATGTTTTTTTGGATTCAAAACTAAACTTCAACGGGTAAAACCTGTCTCACTAGTAGGCCTCTGAATAAGCTTCGATTTGATATCTTACGGGGGACGAGGTTCCACTCATGTCAAAAGTTATGCCTTACGGAAGTTGACATGCACTTGGAATGATGCGTCTATCACACTCAGTGTTTTTGAACTCAAACCTGGTCATTGAGGAGTAAACCCTATCGCACCTGTAGGTCTCTGAATAAGTTTCGATTTGATATCCTTGGGGCACGTTGTTCCACTCATGTCAAAAGTTATGCTTTACGGAAGTTGAAATGCGCTTGCCACGATCCGTCTGTCGTAGCAATTCTGAAGCTGCACAGTTAGTGTTTTTTAACTCAAAACTGGACTGTGACAGTTAAATAGTGTCGCACCTGTAGGTCTCTGGATAATCTTTGATTAATATCTTACGTGGTTCCACCCATGTGAAAAGTTATGCCTTACAGAAGTTGACATGCTTGTGCCACGACCCGTCTGTTACAGCAATTCTAAAGTGACACAGTCAATGTTTTTCAAACTCAAAATAGGTACACCCGGTTGTACCTATAGGTCTCCGAATAAGCTTCGATTTGATATCTTACAGGGCACGTGGTTCCACCCATGTCAAAAGTTATGCATTACGGAAGTTGACATGCGCATGCCACGACCTTTCTGTCACAACAATTCTATAGCTGCATAGTCCATGTTCATTGGAATCCAAACTAAACTACGATGGGTAAACCCTGTCGTACATGCAGGTCTCTGAATAAGCTTCGATTTGAGATCTTACGGGGCACGTGGTTTTACTCATGTCAAAACTTATGCCTTACGGAAGTTGACATGCGCTATGCACGATCTGTCTGTCGCAGCAATTCTAAAGCTACACAGTCCGTGTTTTTGGACTCAAAACTATAGTGCGAGGGGTAAGCCCTATGAACCTGTAGGGCTCCGAATATGCTTCGATTTGATATCTTAAGGGGCACGTGGCTCCACCCAAGTCAGAAGTTATGCCTTACAAAAGTTGACATGCGCGTGTCACGACCGATCTGTTACACCAATTCTAAAGCTTCACAGTCCAGTTTTTGGACTCAAAAATAGGGCTGCAATGGGTACACCCATTTTTACCTGTTTCTTTCTGAATAAGCTTCGATTTTATATCTTACGAGGCACATGGTTCCACTCATGTTAAAAGTTATGCCTTACGGAAGTTGATATGCGTTTGCCACGATCCTTCTGTCACAGCAATTCTAAAGTTGCACATTCGGTGTTTTTGGACACAAAAATTATTGCGAGGAGTAAACCATCTCTCACCTGTAAGCCTCTGAATAAGTTTCGATTTGATATCTGACAGGGCACGTGGTTACACCCATCTGTCACGACAATTTTGAAGCTGCACATTCTGTGTTTTTTTCACTCAAAACTGGATTGTGAGGGGTAAATAGTGTCGCACCTGTAGGTCTCTGAATAAGCTTCGATTTGATATCTTACGGGGCATGTGGTTCCAACCATGGGAAAAGTTATGCCTTACGGAAGTTGACATGCGCGTGCCACGACCTGTCTATTACAGCAATTCTAAAGTTGCACAGTCAATGTTTTTTTGGAATCCAAATGTGTACACCCTGCTGTACCTTTAGGTCTCTGAATAAAATTCGATATGATATCTTACGAGGCACGTGGTTCTACCCATGTCAAAAGTTATGCATTATGGAAGTTGACATGCGCCTGCAAGGACCATTCTGTCATAGCAATTCTAAAGTTGCACAGTCCATGTTTATTAGACCCAAAATAGGGCAACAATGGGTACACCCTTTCATACCAGTAGGTCTCTGAATATGTTTTGATTTGATATCCTACGGGGGATGTGGTTCCACCATGTCAAAGGTTATGGCTTACAGAAGTTGACATGCACATGCCGCGATCTGCTGTCACAACAATTGTAAAACTGCACAGTCCATGTTTTTTGGACTTGAAATTTAACTGCGAGGAGTAAACACTGCCGCACCTGTAGTACTCTAAATAAGCTTCGATTTGAGATCTTACGTGGCATGTGGTTCAAAAGTTATGCCTTACAAAAGTTGACATGCGCTTGCCATGATCCGTCAGTCACAGCAATTCTAAAGCTGCAAAGTCTTGGTTTTTGGGCTCAAAACTGGGGTGCGAGGAATAAACCATGTCACACCTGTAGGTCTCTGAATATGCTTCGATTTGATATCTTATGGGGCACGTGGCTCCGCCCATGTCAAAGTTATGCCATAGGGAAGTTGACATGCGCGTGTCACGACCCGTCTGTTACAGTAATTCTAAAGCTTCACAGTCTATTTTTTTGGACTCAAAATAGTGCAACAATAGGTACATCCATTATTACCAGTAGGTCTCTGAATAAGTATCGATTTTATATCTTACGGGGAACGTGGTTCGACTCATGTGAAAAGTTATGCTTTATGGAAGTTGACATGCGTTTGGCACGATCCATCTGTCACAGCAATTCTGAAGAAGCACAGTCTGTGTTTTTAGGACACAAAATTTCGCTGCGAGGAGTGAAAGCTGTCACACCTGTAGGTCTCTGAATATGCTTCAATTTAATATCTTACGAGGCACGTGACTCCATCCATGTAAAAAGTTATGCCTTACGGAAGTTGACATGCGCGTGCAACAATCCGTCTCGCACAATAATTCTAAAGTTGCAAAGTCCATGCTTGCTGGACTCAATACTAAGATACAATGGCTAGACCCTGTCACACCTATATGTCTCTAAATAAGCTTCGATTTGATATCTTACGGGGCACGTGATTCCGCCAATGTCAAAAGTTATGCCTTACGGAAGGTGACATGCGCATGCCACAATCCGTCTATCACAATAATTCTAAAGTTGCCCAGTCCATGTTTTTTGGTCTCAAAACTAAGTTGCAACGGGTAAACCCTATCGCACCTGTAGGACTGTGAATAAGTTTTGATTTGATATCTTATGGGGCACGTGGTTCCACTCATGTTAAAACTTATGCCTTACAGAACTTGACATGCGCTTGCACGATCCGTCAGCCATAGCAATTCTGAAGCTGCACAGTCCATGTTTTTTCATTCAAAACTTGACTGTGATGGGTAACTAGTGTCACACCTATAGGTCTCTGAATATGCTTTGATTTGATATCTTACGGGTCACGTGGTTCCATCCATGTGAAAAGTTATGCCTTACTGAAGTTGACATGGGCTGCGAGGGGTAAATCCTATAGCACATGTAGGTCTCTGGATAAGTTTTGATTTGATATCAGACGGGGTTATGTGAAAAGTTATTCCTTATGGAAGTTGAAATGAGTACACCCTATTGTACTTGTAGGTCTATGAATAAGCTTCAATTTGATATCTTACTAAGCACGTGGTTCCGCATATGTCAAAAGTTATGCCTTACAGGAGTCGACATGCACTTGCCACGATCCGTCTGTCATAGCAATTCTAAATCTGCATAGTCTGTGCTTTTTCACTCAAAACTAGACTGTGACGGGTAAATAGTGTGGCACCTGTTGGTCTGCGAATAAGCTTCGATTTGATATCTTACGGGCCACGTGGTTTCACTCATGTCAAAAGTTATGTCTTATGAAAGTTGACATGTGCGTGCCACGACCCGTCTATGATAGCAATTCTAAAACTGCACAGTCATTGTTTTTTGGATTGGAAATGGGTACAAAATTTTGTTCATGTAGGTCTCTGAATAAGCTTCGATTTGATAGCTTACGGGGAACGTGGTTCCACCCATGTCAAAAGTTATGCCTTACGGAAGTTGACATGCGTTTGCCACGATCCGTCAATCATAGCAATTCTAAAGCTGCACTATCCACATTTTTGGACTCAAAACAAGGCTAAGAGGGGTAAATCCCGTCACACTTTTAGGTCTCTAAATAAGCTTCGGTTTTATATCTTACGGGGCACGTGGTTCCACCCATGTCAAATATTATGCATTACAGAAGTTGACATGCGCGTGCCACGACCCTTCTATCACAACAATTCTAAAGCTACACAGTCTGTGTTTTTTTACTCAAAACTGGAATGTAAGGGGTAAATAGTGTCACACCAGTAGGCCTCTAAATAAGCTTCGATTTGCCGCGATCTGTTTGTCACAGCAATTGTAAAACTCCACAGTCCATGTTTTTTGGACTTGAAGTTTAACTGCAATAAGTAAACACCGTCGCACCTTTAGTACCCTAAATAAGCTTCGATTTGAGATCTTACGGGGCATGTGGTTCAAAAGTTATGCCTTACGGAAGTTGACATGCACTTGCCACGATCCGTCTGTCACAACAATTCTAAAGCTGCAATGTCTTGGTTTTTGGACTCAAAACTGGGGTACGAGGAGTAAACCGTGTCACACCTGTAGGTCTCCGAATATGCTTCGATTTGATATCTTACGGGGCACGTGGCTCCACCCATGTCAAAAGTTATGCCTTACAGAAGTTGACATGCGCGTGTCATGACCCGTCTGTTACAGTAATTCTAAAGCTTCACAGTCTATTTTTTTGGACTCAAAATCATGCAACAATGGGTACACCCATTATTGCCTGTAGGTCTCTGAATAAGTATCGATTTTTTTGGACTCAAAACAACCGTGTTTTTAGGACACAAAACTGGGCTGCGAGGAGTAAAAACTGTCACAGCTATAGGTCTCTGTATATGCTTCGATTTGATATCTTACGAGGCACGTGGCTCCATCCATGTAAAAAGTTATGCCTTACAGAAGTTGACATGGGCGTGCAACAGTCCGTCTCGCACAATAATTCTAAAGTTGCAAAGGCCATGCTTTTTGGACTCAAAACTAAGCTGCAATAGCTAGACCCTGTCGCACCTATATGTCTCTGAATAAGCTTCAATTTGATATCTTACGGGGAACGTGATTCTGCCAATATCAAAAGTTATGCCTTATAGAAGGTGACATGCGCATGCCACAATCCGTCTATCACAATAATTTTAAAGTTGCCCAGTCCATGTTTTTTGGTCTCAAAACTACGTTGCGATGGGTAAACCCTATCGCACCTGTAGGTCTCTGAATAAGTTTTGATTTGATATCTTACAGGGCACGTGGTTCGACTCATGTCAAAAGTTATGCCTTACGGAAGTTGACATGCGCTTGCCACGATCCTTCTGTCACAACAATTCTGAAGCTGCACAGTCAGTGTTTTTTTACTCAAAACTGGACTTTGAGGGGTAAATATTGTTGCACCTATAGGTCTCTGAATAAGTTTCGATTTGATATCTTACGGGGCGCGTGGTTCCACCCATGTGAAAAATTATGCCTTACTGAAGTTGACATGCGCGTGCCACGACTCTTCTGTCACAGGAATTCTAAAGCTGCATAGTCCATGTTTATTGGACTTGAAACTAAACTGCGACGAGTAAACCCTATCGCACACGTAGGTCTCTGTATAAGCTTTGATCTGAGATCTTACGGGGCACGTAGTTCCATTCATGTGAAAAGTTATGCCTTACAGAATTTGACATGCGCTTTGGACGATCTGTTTCTCGCACATGTAGCTCTCTGAATAATCTTCGATTTCATATCTTAGGGGGCACGTGGTGCCACTCATGTGAAAATTTATGCCTTACGGAGGTTGACATGTACTTGCCATAATCCGTCTGTCACAGCAATTCTAAAGCTAAACAGTTTGTGTTTTTGGGACACAAAACTGTGTTGCGAGGAGTAAACCCTGTCACACCTTTAGGTCTCTGAATATGCTTCAATTTGATATCTTACAGAGCACGTGGCTCCACCTATATCAAAAGTTATGCCTTACGGAAGTTGACATGCGCGTGCCACAACCCGACTGTTACAGCAATTCTAAAACTGCACAGTTAATGTTGTTTGGACCCAAAACGGGTACACCCAGTTGTACCTGTAGGTCTGTGAATAAGCTTCGATTAAATATCTTACGGGGCACTTGGTTCCACCCATGTCAAAAGTTATGCATTACAGAAGTTGACATGCGCGTGCCACGACCCTTTTGTCACAACAATTCTAAAGCTCCATAGTCCATGTTTATTGGACTCGAAACGAAAATGCGACGGGTAAACCCTATCGCACATGTAGGTCTCTCAATAAGCCTCGATTTTAGATCTTACGGAGCACGTGCTTCCACTCATGTGAAAAGTTATGCCTTACAGAATTTGACATACGCTTTGCACGATGTGTCAGTCGCACATGTAAGTCTCTGAATAAGCTTCGATTTGATATCTTACGGAGCACGTGTATCCACTCATGCGAAAATTTATGCCTTATAGGAGTTGACATGCGCTTGCCATGATACCTCTTTCACAGCATTTCTAAAGCTTCACAGTTCGTGTTTTTCGGATACAAACTGGGCTGGGTGGAGTAAACCCTATCACACCTGTAGGTATCTGAATATGATTCAATTTGATATCTTATGGGTCACGTGGCTACATCCACGTCAAAAGTTATGCCTTATGGAAGTTGACATGCGCGTGCCACAATACGTCTGTCACAATAATTCTAAAGTTGCACAGTCCATGTTTTTTGGACTCGAAACTAAGCAGCAAAGGGTAAACCCTATCACACTTGTAGTTCTCAAATAATATTCGATTTGATATCTTACAGGGCAAGTGGTTCCACTCATTTCAAAATTTATGCTTTACGAAAGTTGACATGCGTTTGCCACGATCCATCTGTCACAACAATTCTAAAGCTGCACAGTCCGTGTTTTTTGGACTCAAAACTGGGCTGCGAGGAGTTAACCCTGTCGCACCTGTAGATCGATTTGATATCTTACGGTGTACATGGTGTAACCCACGACTCGTTTGTTACAATAATTTTGAAGCTGCACAGTCAATGTTTTTTGGACTCAAAATGGGTCTACAATGGAAACACCCTGTTGTACCTGTAGGTCGCTAAATAAGAAATGATTTGATATCTTACGAGGCATGTGGTTCCACTCACATCAAAAGTTATGCTTTACAAAAGTTGACATGCGCTTGCCACGATCCGTCTGTCACAGTAATTCTAAAGCTCACGGTCCTTGTTTTTGGGACTCAAAACTGAGCTGGAAGGGGAAACCCTGTCACACTTGTAGATCTCTGAATAAGTTCTATTTGATATCTTATGAGGCACGTTGTTCCACCCATGTCTAAAGTTATGCCTTACAGAAATTCTAAAACTGTACAATTTGTATTTTTTGGACTCAAAACTAAACTGCGACGTGTAAACCCTGTCGCACATGTAGGTCTTTGAATAAGCTTCGAGTTGATATCTTACGGGGCATGTGGTTCTACTCATGTCAAGAGTTATGCCTTACGGAAGTTAACATGTGTTTGCCACGATATGTATATCATAGCAATTCTAAAGTTGCACAGTCCATGTTTTTGCACTCAAAACTAGGGTGCGAGGAGTAAACCCTATCACACCCGTAGGTCTCTAAATATGCTTCGAGTTGATATCTTATGGGGCACGTGTTTCCACCCACGTCAAAAGTTATGCCTTACGGACATTGACATGCGCTTGCCACGATCCGTCTGTCACAACAATTCAAAAGATGCACAGTCCGTGTTTTTTGGACTAAAAACAAAATTGAAACGGGTAAACCCTGTCGCACCTGTAGGTCTCAGAATAAGCTTCAATTTGAAATCTTACGGGCCACGTGGTTTCACTCATGTCAAAAGTTATGCCTTACGGAAGTTGACATGTGCTTGCCATGATCCGTCTATCATAGCAATTCTGAAGCTGCACAATCATTGTTTTTTGACTCAAAACTGGACTGTGATGGGTAAATAGTGTCGTAACTGTAGGTCTCTGAATAAGTTTCGATTTGATATCTTACAGGGCACGTGGTTTTACCCATATGAAAAGTTATGCCTTACGGAAGTTGACATGCGGGTGTCACGACCCGTCTGTTACAGCAATTCTAAAATTGCACAGTCAATCTTTTTTGGTCTTAAAATGGGTACACCCGATTGTACCTGTAGATCTCTGAATAAGCTTCGATTTGATATCTTACGGGGCAAGTGGTTCCACCCATGTCAAAAGTTATGCATTACAGAAGCTGACATGCGCGTGCCACGACCCTTCTGTCACAGCAATTCTAAAGCTGCATAGTCCATGTTTATTGGACTCAAAATGGGACTGCAATGTGTACACCCTTTCGTACATGTAGGTCTCTGAATAAGCTTCGATTTGATATCTTACAGCAATTTTAAAACTGTACTGTCTGTGTTTTTTGGACTCGAAACTAGACTGTGACGGGTAAACCCTATCACACCTTTAAGTCTCTAAATATGCTTCGATTTGATATCTTACAGGGCACGCGGTTTCATCCATGCTAAAAGTTTACCTTCCGGAAGTTGACATGCGCGTGTCACGACCCATCTGTTACGACAATTCTAATGCTTCGTAGTTTATTTTTTAAGACTTGAAATAGGGCTGCAATGGGTACACCCATTTTTACTTGTAGGACTCTGAATAAGTTTTGATTTGATTTCTTTTGGGGAACGTGGTTCTACTCATGTTAAAAGTTATGCCCTATGGAAGTTGACATGTGCTTGTCACGATCCGTCTATTACAGCAATTCTAAAACTACACAGTCTATGTTTTTGGGACACAAAACTAGGCTTCAAGGAGTAAACTCTGTCAAACCTGTAGGTCTCTAAATATGCTTTGATTTGATATCTTACGGGACACGTGGCTCCGCCCGTGTCAAAAGTTATGCCTTATGAAAATTGACATGCGCATGCCACGACCCATCTGTTACAGCAATTCTAAAGCTTCACAGACCATGTTTTTGGACATGAAATGAGGCTGCAATGGGTACACCCATTTGTACCTGTAGGTCTATGAATATGTTTCGATTTGATATCTTACGGGGCACGTACCCATGTCAAAAGTTATGCCTTCCGAAAGTTGACCTGCGCATGCCACAATCCGTCTGTCACAATAATTCAAAAGTTGCACAGTCTGTGTTTTTACACTCGAAACTAAGCTGTGATGTGTAAACCCTATCGTACCTGTAGGTCTTTGAATAACCTTCGATTTGATATCTTATGGGGCACGTGGTTCCGCTCATATCAAAACTTATGATTTACGAAAGTTGACATGCGCTTGCAACGATTCCTCTGTTACAACAATTTTATAGCTGCACAGTTCGTGTTTTCTGGACTCAAAACTGGGATGCAAGAAGTAAACCCTGTCACACCTATAGATCTCTAAATATGTTCGATTTGATACCTTACGGGGCACGTGGTTTCACCCATGTCAAAAGTTATGCATTACGGAAGTTAACATGCGCGTGCCATGACCCGTCTGTTACAACATTTTTAAAGCGGCATAGTCAATGTTTTTTAGACTCAAAATGGAGCTGTAATGGGCACACCCTATTGTACCTGTAGGGCTCTGAATAAGTTTCAATTTGATATCTGTTGTACCTGTAGGTCTCCGAATATGTTTTGATTTGATATCTTACGAAGCATGTGATTCCACACATGTCAATAGTTATGCCCTAGAGAAATTAACATGCATGGTTATTACCCTTCTGTCACAACAATTCTAAAGCTGCACAGTTAATGTTAGAGGACTCAAAATGGGGATGCGAATGTCACACCCTGTTGTACCTGTTGGTCTCTAAATAAGCTTTTATTTAATATATAACGGGGCACGTAATTCCACCCATGTCAAATGTTATGCCTTACAGAAGTTGTCATGCACTTTCCACGATCCGTCTGTGACAACAATTCTATAATTGTATAGTCTGTGTTTTTTGGACTCGAAACTAGACTACGATAGGTACACCCTGTCGCACCTGTGGGTCTCTAAATAAGCTTTGATTTGATATCTTACGAGACACGTGGTTCCACTCATGTCTAAAGTTATGTTTTACGAAAGGTGACATGCTCGTGCCGCAATCTGTTTGTCAAAGCAATTCTAAAGTTGCAGTGTCCATGTTTTTTGGACTCAAAACTGGGCTCCGATGGATTAAACTTGTCGAACCTGTAGGTCTCTTAATATGCTTTGATTTGATATCTTACGGGGCATGTGGTTCCACACAAGTCAAAATTTATGCCCCATGAAAATTAACATGCGCGTGCCCAGACCCGTCTGTCACAACAATTTTAAAGTTGCATAGTCTGTGTTTTTTGGACTCGAAATAGGGCTCCAATGGGTACACCCTTTCATACCTGTAGGTCTCCGAATAGACTTTTCTTTTATCACTCACGGGTCATGTGGTTCCACCCATCTCAAAAGTTATGCCTTACAGAAGTTAACATGCGCGTGCCACGACCCGTCTATCACAGAAATTGTAAAGCTGCACAGGCCTGTAGGTCTATGAATAAGCCTCGATTTGATATCTTACGAGACACGTGGTTCCACCCATGTCAAAAGTTATGTTTTACGGAAGTTGACATGCCCGTGCCACCATCTGTTTGTTGCAGCAATTCTAAAGCTGCACAGTTCTTGTTTTTTGGACTAAAAAATGGGCTAAAATTGGTTAACCTTGTTGTACGTGTAGGTCTCTCTTAATATGCTTTGATTTGATATCTTACGGGGCATGTGGTTCCATACATGTCAAAAGTTATGTCCTAAAGAAATTAACATGCGCGTGCCACGACCCGTCTGTCACAGTAATTCAAAAGCTGCAGAGTCTATATTTTTCAGAATTGAAAGGGATCTCCAATAAGCATACCCTGTCATACCTGTAGGTCTCTGAATAAGCTTCAAAATCGATCACTGATCCAATTTGAGTACCTCTACAGGTAAGACCTCACTAGAAAACTGAAGAGTAATGACAACAAGTGATTTAGTTCAGTAGTTCCTCACATAAAATTATTGACTTTAGAGATCTAGTAATATGGAAAAGACAAAATTGTTTCAACCACCGATAGAACCAGAAGCACCCCTTGTTTCAAAGAGAGGATGACGGGTTATTCACATTTCATTTGATTGTCAGAGGTAAATTGAAAGCTAAACAGTGGTAATTCTAAGGGGGGAAAAGAGAGATGTCTCCAACGTTACCCGTAATATGTGGAAGTATCGACGTAATTTCATAGAGTCATTCGGTCTGAATGTTACATAAAGAACATAAGCCAGATGAGGGAAGGGGAAGACCTAGGATGTAGAAGATCATAACATGAGTGATTCGACCGATTTTGATTCCTATATATCCACTCATGTGGTACTTCATTTTATGATATATATAAGAATTATATGAGATATATTAGATCTATATGTACAGATATCATCATCTACATCCAGAAAGCCGTATGCTTTGGAAGAAGCTTGTACAGTCTGGGGAGGGGTTTTGATTGATCAAAAATAACAATCTACTTCAACTGATTTGCCGACAAAAACAATCAATTCGTCGAGCAGCGAATAAGCTACCTAGACAGGACTTTTGAAGTCGAATGAGAACGGTTTTAGGAAGAAAACAAGGAAGAAAGATGCCTTCATAACCAATACGCCGAACCACCCTATAACTCCAACTGCACTAGACCGATGATCTCGGTCATAACTACATAAGGCAATTCTAGCTTGTCTATCTCTTTTTGAAAGCTAGAGAAGGAAGTCAGTATAGAAGGAGGTCGAAGACCTTTCTAAGACACGTAAAGACTGTAGGTCAAAGATAAGAGGCGTTTATGCACTTTTTAATAAAAGAGAGAGTCTTCATCCCACTATTCCTAGGTTCTCGCCAATTGATCTTCTGCAGCTTAAATCAAGTCGTCTATCACCTTGCCCGGTCTTCACACTCATCAATTTCTTAATGAATGAATCGTATGGATTGGATACGTCTGCCTTACCATCATATGGATTTTCTCATTCAAATATAAAAGGGTTCCAAACCTCGATTCCCTTATATAGGATGAAGGTGTTGTAATGGACGCTGGTGGTTGGTACAATTGTAGAACGCGCCTCTTTTGCCGGATCCCACACATCACTTAGTTAGATTGCAGTACAGCTTGCCTCTCACATCTCTCTTGATCAACTACTTATTCCCCTCAAACCAAAAAAACTCTTCGTTGATATCTTTTCCTAAAGGCCTATATTTAGATCAAGACTTTACTAATACTAAGAAAATCAGGCTCACTTGCAGCTACTCAAAAAAAGATATGCTCAAATTTTTTAGCCTGGCATTTCTATACCGAATTATATGCATAAATGTCGCCACATGATTGATCGTTGTTAGAAGCTAGCCAAAAGGATTCATTAACCTCTTGAGCAAAACACGTCAAGGTCAGTATGAGACGCTCCAAGAGAATCTCTATGTCTGAGCAATAGAGAGTCGTGTCAAGGTCCAGATCGAAAGGCGCCAAGACAAACCTCCCCAACAAGATCTCACTATATGCGCATCAGGATCTCCATGTGCAGCAACAAACTCACAATTGTTTTTTTTGGACCTGTGTATGGTGTCGTGATCCAGTCGATTGACCCGAGTTCAATATTCAGTGCCTATTTGCGAGAGTCCATACGTCATTAGTCCACTGATTCCATTAATGGGGCTTGATCTATATCGACTGCCTTTGGCCCATAAGCCGGGACTTGAACAACAATAAGCTATCAGAATGGAGGGTCTAAGTGGACATTTTATCTACACCGACGATGCTAGCAATGCACTGGTGGGAATGCCAAAAGGGGTGGTTCGACCGGATAAGATAGACGACCTTAGCTTCTAACTCTGTGACCGAGTGGTGATTATAGGTGGTAAATTGGAAACGAAAATGAATCCGGTTCAAATCAAAGAAAAAGAAGGCTAGCGAAGCCTTATGTGATAGGGTCGTTAGCCAGCAAATGAAGGCTTGGCTTCACGCTGCACTTATCGACCCTCGAAGCAGCACATCCACTGCAAGGCCCATTCCTATAAACTCAATCAAGACTTCTAGATCACTTTTGTGTACGCGCCTGGTGGAGAGACGCAGTCTTTGGAATAGTCTTTGAACCCTTGCTGGGAATGGTTCCATCCCTTGGGTAACTATGGGAGACTTTAACAGCATCGAGTCATTTGATGAAAAGATAGGTCTCTTGAGCCTTGCTTTTTTACCATGGAGGAATTTGGCGATTGCATCAACCAGGCGGGGCTAATTGATATTCCTGCTCGTGGGGATTGGTATAATTGGAGCAATAGGAGTGAAGGACCTAGGCTTATTCAATGAAAGCTTGATCGGGCCATGGGGATGAATAACTTTTTATGAATTTCCATTGTCTGGAATGGAATGCCCATTTTTCAGCCAGGAACTGTTGGATCGCTCCGTCATTATTCTCAGTTTCGCAGGTCAGTCTCATGGGCAGAAGATTCCATTCAAATACTTTAATTACAAACAAGAGTAAGGATGTCAATTTCCTTGAGATCGTGGGAAATGTGTGGAACCAGGAATGATGGAACCCATCTTTGTAGTTGTCTCGAAGCATAAGCATGTGAACCAGGCCCTTCCTGTCCTTTCCTGATTGTAGGAATGTGGAACAAGATAAGCAAGTCAACTCAAACAAGCAGTGGCTACCACTATGAGTAACTACTCTATTGTTTTAGTCCCTTCAGTCTTTAAACAAGGGATTGTTATCCTCCAATGATACACTCATTGAGGAAAGGAATAGGATCTACTACTAGCTATATACTAGTAGCTTTTCCTGTACTATGGTATTTGATGAGTGACACTTTACTTGGGATTTGAGAACACTCTTATTGAGTTGACCAAGGCAAGCAGAGATTGTATTGTATACCATTTACCGGAACAAGCCTTCGATTAGATTTTTACACAGCTTGCTTCAAGACTGGAAGAGGCACGCATCTAGTTCATTAGCAAAACCAACTGTAGACTATCTTTCAGTTCGGTTTCTCGTAGTGATCGAGGCAACGAGTGAACGCCCTGATTGTTGCCAGATGACACAAGAGCCCTTCCTTCATTCAAGGAGGGTCCCAACAGAATCACAGTATAACGCATGGCGATTGTAGGATACTATTGAATTAAGCCTACACAGGCGAGTGGAATGAACGAGCCGAGCTGAGACTAAGGTGACTCAGGGCCTATAAGCCATGAAGCTCTTATGCAGCTAGCCAAGGAGCTCGAAACCTACGAGTGGAGTAAGACATAGCCAAGATATGCAATATTCAAGAGGACGCCTCATGATGATATGAAATAGTGAGCTAGGGTTCTACTAAGTATGGGTAAGACCTAGCGGATGGATAACAATTCACATTTTTCTTCCTTCGGTCACTAGTTAGGCTATAGCTACTAGCTAGAGATAGCAATGTGAGATCGACCGCCCATCGGGGAAAAGGAATTGTAGATAGGGATGGTGGCAATGAAATGGAATTCTTGGGTGTGAGATAGCTATCCACGGCCTGACAATGAAGAATCTGGTTGTCCCCACATGATTGGCTAGTCCCCCCGGCCAGATGAATCTACCTCACAAGCCATGTGTGGCTTTGGGTGTACCATTTATTTGGCTATGACTTGGTCCTTCGATGCAGCTACGTATGCTCCTAGTCGTTTTCAGCATGGTCGACAGGTGGGGAAAACAAAATAGTCAACTTTAGAATGAGGTGGGGAAGGCGGTGAGGCGAGAGAATGATCCAGCTCTCACCCTCACGACTTTTGCTTAATCAACATGGGGCTCTAATAACATCTATTAGTACAGACGTACGAGAAGGTTAGTAAGACATACTACTAATAGAATATATAAAATGGTAGATAAGGCGATCGACAATGAGTAAGACAGACGTCTATTATCTCGTATGGTAGATATGGCGATCAGAGTTCGTCGTCGTCTCCACTCTGCTCACCTCTCTCCAACGTAGTCGTTATATAGACACTCACGTCTTCTTATTATCAGACCTAACTTTTATAGCCTGACTTTTCTACGTCGCCCTCAATCAGCTCGCCTTCTTTCCCGGAAGGCTATTAACCGATTATTCCCTATAGCTTCCTAGTCTACCATCATAAAAAGAATGAATAATTACTTAACATGCTCCAAGAAGGCCGTTTATCGTGGTTGTAAGGGGCCACCAGGTTCTCATTCCATTTCGTGTAATCACTCGATTGTCGAAGCTCGGGTCACCATATTCAATTAATTGGTCTAAAAAAGGCACTCTCGTGCCTTTCCTTTATCATATATTTCCTCCCCTCCTAACTCTCTTCATTATTCTGCCCAATGTATATGGTATATGTGTCTATTATCCCTATTTCTCCACTAGCTGCAGGATTTCCCACTGTCCCTCATGCGTGGCATCGGTCTTTGATTATTGATATTTACTTTTACCTTACGCGTTGGAGACTTCCTTCGATCCAGATTTTCTAAGCCAAATCCACTTGGCAGTGTAAGTGACAAACCCAAGCAAGACCCAGGTTGCCAACGGAAGGTATAAATATGATAGATTTTATTCTCATATGTTATTAATGACTAATGATTGGACGAACAACGAATATAGTAAGAAATATAGTAGGCCTACCTGCCATCACCTGCCGACCCAAGCTTCTATGTTCTAAACCCTCCGATCTTGTTCGATATAGTGAACGAGAATGCGGGGGAAGCACTTCTCAATCTTATGCCTATCTATTTGTTGGATCAGTAACAAACAAATTCAACCGAGGTCTTTGTTTACAGCTCTAACTCTCACTCAATGGAGAGTAATGTGTATCGCCTGGCATTAGCGACACTAGACCGGGTTGAAAGGAGGAATTCTTATCAATTGATGGTGGAAAAAAGGAATTGTCTTATTCTGCATGGCCAACAATACAATAGGCAAGAAATTTAGCACATACAGTCAGTATTCTTCAATAATTGGTGAGGCCTTGCCTTACTCATATACGTCCTCATTTGAATAAAAGCAATTCAGGAACTACTTCACTAGCTCATCTGAATGAGCAAAAAATCTACAATTCAAAAGGAAGAGCTCAAGGAGACCTACGTGGCTGCCGGTGCATGATACATGGCTCTTTGTCAAGGAGTTGCATCGGACCAAAACCTCACAACCCGCTTTCCACCGGAGGGAAAGTCTTCCAAAAGGTAAAGTACGGTTATTCTTATAAAATAAGTACAACCCACTGCTCCCTAAGCAAAGATAGCAATAGCACGGGAAGAGAAAGCAGAATAATCAACTGAAGCATGGCGCATCAACGGATGAAGCAGAAAGAGAGGAATCAGATACCGACGAAGCCGAATAATAAATAAAAAAAAGATAAAGGAAGCAACGTTCTCCCCGAGTAGTAGCCCTTAAATGAGTATGCGGTTGGTTGGATTTAGTTACACCGGCACCGGCCAACCAATGAAATAGAATGTATCTAAGAAAGGCTTGATCGAATCGACCACGAGATCTAGTTTTTGAAGAGCGGTAAGACCGAATTGGACAAATAAGAGTGCTCCATCGTGGGCTTGTAGCGACATCGGAGTCAGTTTCCCGTACTAAAAAATCTCTTCCCTGTTTCGGCCTGTGCTTATAAATGGCTTTGGCACAAAGAACCTCTCCAACGAGAGAGAGAATAATCTTCATCTTTTGTAAAAGAAAGAAGAAAGTACACTGGGAGACATTCATACATAAACCTCTACCGTAGTTGTTCTTGGCCGCCCCATTGTTGTGTAGTTTAGTTTCATTTTACATCTGGTACGACCATACTTGCTTGTTCAATTATTGATATCTCTCAACCTGTCACTGAAGTCACCCATGCACTCGAACGACCTTTAATGGAATGGGTACTCGAGAGCGCCCCACCCTAAATTGACACTGATGGAATCAACCCTAAGGCACCCCTTTACTGATTGGTTGAAGATTGGTGACTGCAAGAAAAGGAATGTCTTAGCGTGCCCTTACTCTAATTTTAAATAAAGCTCTTTCACGCTCTTGGTCGGGTCTGTAAAAAGTTTTTGAAAAATGCTTTATTTTCGACCCATGGAGCAAATCCCCTCCTTGAGTCAGTGCACGGATCCCTTTATTTAGAAAGCAAAGTAATCCTTTACTTTACCTGTATCATTGGTAGTCAATCCATCCACAAATTCCTTTATTTTAATATATCTCCCTGCTTTGTTCCTGGCTTCGAATTCGCGATAGATCTTAGCCTCGTCTGCGGTCGACAACTTAAAGCCTTTTTCCCATATTGGCCTTCACTCCAAACGATCGGTTCGAGTCTGCTGCCGTAATTGGCAATTAATTGGATAAGCTGTGGTCATTCGTAGGCTCACTCACCTCTAGCTCTTCTTTTTTGGGGTGAAACCACCGTCCTTACTGAACCTGTGTCAAATTCTTCGTCTGAATTGAATAGCTCATCATCCTCGATTTGGTCACCTCAGTATTCCTTGACCTTGGTTTAGTCTGATTCCACGTGAACTGCTAATGCGGCTGTGCGTGGTTGAGGTGCCGCTCTTATTTCTGATGCGGAAGCCCCTTTTTCCGTAAGTGAGAGAACTAGCACTGTCCGACTCCACTGGTACTATTCATCTATATATAGATCGTGTGTGCTTTCTCCCCAATCGAATGACTTCAATACCTTGCAGAACCACCTCTAAACATAAAAATGATGACTTCTGTCTAAAAAGCGTCTGGTAGGTCAGTGGCCGATCTAAATTGATGGGCGAAGATGATAGGTTTTCATGCCCTAAGAGCCCATCTTTGGGAACAAAAAGTGGGATGAATTTCTTGCTTCCTTCCATGTCGGCGTCATCCGATCTTGTTTAGCAATTCAAAAAATGGAAGGCTCGAAACAAGGGGTCAAAGGAATTTATCCGCTCTCTAGCCTCCGTTCGATTTCCTACCTTCATCGTAAAGAGGATCTTTCCCACGATAAGCGCACTACTCCAAGGCAAGGTCAGAAGAACCTTTAGGAATCCATCCCATGGTACATCCGCCTCTATGATCCATGCCAAAGACAGGAGTTGAATGCTCTCCTTTATATAACAATGCCGCATATGTTTATAAGCCCAGATTGGCCCTAATTTGAACTCATATGATTGAGAGAGAGATGGGGAAGTAAGCGAAGCTGTTTAAGTAAGAGTTACCTAATTGATTGAATATCGGTGAATTTCCTACAAGATCATACAGCAGTTCTAAAGCTGCACTGTCCGTGTTTTTTAGGACACAAAACTCAACTCTGACGGGTAAACGCGGTCGCACTTGTAGGTCTCTGAATAAGTTTCAATTTGATATCTTACAGGGCCTGTGGTTTCACCCGTGTCAAAAGTTATACCCTACGGAAGCGGACATGCGCATTCTACGATCCGTCTGTTACAGCAGTTCTAAAGCTGCACTGTCTATGTTTTTTTGGACACAAAACTCCGCTCCGACGGGTAAACCTGGTCACACTTGTAGGTCTCTGAATAAGCTACAATTTGATATCTTACAGGGCTCGTGGCTCCACTCGCGTCAAAAGTTATGAACTACGGAAATGGACAGAGGCGTTCAACGATACGTCTGTTACAGCGGTTCTAAAGCCTGCACTGTCCGTGGTTTTTTGGACATAAAACTCCACTTCGACTTGAAAACCCTGTCGCACTTGTAGGTCTCTGAATAAACTTCAATTTGATATCTTACAGGACTCATGGTTCCACCCGTGTCAAAAGTTATGTCCTACGGAAGTGGACATGCGCGTTCTACGATCCGTCTGTTACAGCGGTTCTAAAGCTGCACTGTCCATGTTTTTTTGGACACAAAAATCGACTCCGACGGGTAAACCAGGTCACACTTGTAGGTCTCTGCATAAGCTACAATTTGATATCTTACAGGGCTCGTGGTTCCACTCGCGTCAAAAGTTATGAACTACAGAAGAGGACAGAGGCGTTCAACGATCCGTCTGTTACAGCGGTTCTAAAGCCAGCACTGTCCGTGGTTTTTTGGACATAAAACTCCACTTCGACTTATAAACCCTGTCGCACTTGTAGGTCTCTGAATAAGCTTCAATTTGATATCTTACAGGGCCCGTGGTTCCACCCGTGTCAAAAGTTATGTCCTACGGATGTGGACATGCGCGTTCTACTATCCGTCTGTTACAGCGGTTCTAAAGCTGCACTGTCCATGTTTTTTTGGACACAAAACTCAACTCCGACGGGTAAACCCAGTCACATTTGTAGGTCTCTGAATAAGCTTCAATTTGATATCTTACAGGGCCTGTGGTTTCACCCGTGTCAAAAGTTATTCCCTACGGAAGCGGACATGCGCGTTCTATGATCCGTCTGTTACAGCAGTTCTAAAGCTGCACTGTCTGTGTTTTTTTGGACACAAAACTCCGCTCCGACGGGTAAACCCTATCGCACTTGTAGGTCTCTGAATAAGTTACAATTTGATATCTTACACGGCCCGTGGTTGCACTCGCGTAAAAAATTATGCACTACGGAAGTGGACAGACGCGTTCAATGATCCGTCTGTTACAACAGTTCTAAAGCTGTACTGTCTGTGTTTTTTTGGACACAAAACTTGACTCCGATGGGTAAACCCGGTCGCACTTGTAGGTCTCTGAATAAGCTTCAATTTGATATCATACAGGGCCCGTGGTTTCACCCGTGTCAAAAGTTATACCCTACGGAAGCGGACATGCACGTTCTACGATCCGTCTGTTACAGTAGTTCTAAAGCTGAACTGTCTGTGTTTTTTGGGACACAAACTTCACTCCAACGGGTAAACCCAGTCACACTTGTAGGTCTCTGAATAAGCTACAATTTGATATCTTACAGGGCTCGTGGTTCCACTCGCGTCAAAAGTTATGAACTACGGAAGTGGACAGACACGTTCAACGATCCGTCTGTTACAGCAGTTCTAAAGCTTGCACTGTCCGTGTTTTTTTGGACACAAAACTCAGCTTCGATGGGTAAACCATGTCACACTTGTAGGTCTCCAAATAAGCTTCAATTTGATATCATAAAAGGCTCGTGGTTCCACCCGTGTCAAAAGTTATGTCTTACGGAAGTGGACAGACGTGTTCTATGATCCGTCTGTTATAGTAGTTCTAAAGCTGCTCTGTCCGTGTTTTTTTGGACACAAAACTCGACTCCTACTTGTAAATCCCATCGCACTTGTAGGCCTCTGAATAAGCTTCAATTTGATATTTTACAGGGCCCGTGATTCCACCCGTGTCAAAAGTTATGTCCTACGGAAGCGGACATGCGCGTTCTACGATCCGTCTGTCACAGCAGTTCTAAAGCTGCACTGTCCGTATTTTTTTGGACACAAAACTCAACTCCTACGGGCAAACCCAGTCCCACTTGTAGGTCTCTGAAAAAGCTACAATTTGATATCTTACAGGGCCCTTGGTTCCACTCGCGTCAAAAGTTATGCACTAAGGAGGTGGACAGACGCGTTCATCGATCCGTCCGTGACAGCAGTTCTAAAGCCTGCACTGTCCGTGTTTTTTTGGACGCAAAACTTGACTTCAATGGGTAAACCCTATCACACTTGTAGGTCTCTAAATAAGCTTCAATTTGATATCTTACAGGGCCCGTGGTTCCACCCGGGTCAAAAGTTATGCCCCACGGAAGCGGACATGCGCTTTCTACGATCTGTCTGTTACAGCAGTTCTAAAGCTGCACTATCCATGTTTTTTGGACACAAAACTCGACTCCGATGGGTAAACCCGGTCACACTTGTAGGTCTCTAAAAAACATACAATTTGATATCTTACAGGGCCCGTCAAATTTATGCTCTAAGGAAGTGGACAGACGCGTTCATCGATCCGTCTATGACAGCAGTTCTAAAGCCTGCATTGTCCGTGTTTTTTTGGACACAAAACTCGGCTTCGATGGGTAAACCCTATCACACTTGTAGGTCTCTGAATAAGCTTCAATTTGATATCTTACAGGGCCCGTGGTTCCACCCGTGCCAAAAGTTATGCCCTACGGAAGCGGACATGCGCGTTCTATGATCCGTCTGTTACAGCAGTTCTAAAGCTACACTGTCCGTGTTTTTTTGGACACAAAACTCGACTCCGAATGGTAAATCCAGTCGTACTTTTAGGTCTCTGAATAAGCTTCAATTTGATATCTTACAGGGCCTGTGGTTTCACCCGTGTCAAAAGTTATGCCCTACGGAAGCAGACATGCGCGTTCTAAGATCCGTCTGTTACAGCAGTTCTAAAGCTGCACTATCCATGTTTTTTTGGACACAAAACTCGACTCCGACGGGTAAAGCCTGCACTTGTAGGTCTCTCAATAAGCTTCAATTTGATATCTTACAGGGCTCGTGGTTCCACCAAGGTCAAAAGTTATGTCCTATGGAAGTGGACATGCGCGTTCTATGATCCGTCTGTTACAGCAGTTCTAAAGCTGCACTATCCGTGTTTTTTTACATACAAAACTCGACTCTGACAGGTAAAGCCAGACGCACTTGTAGGTCTCTGAATAAGTTTCAATTTGATATCTTACAGGGCTCGTGGTTCCACCCGTGTCAAAAGTTATGTCCTACGGACGTGGACATGCGCGTTCTGCGATCCGCCTGTTACAGCAGTTCTAAAGCTGCACTGTCCGTGTTTTTTTGAACACAAAACTCGACTCCGACGGGTAAACCCGGTCACACTTGTAGGACTCTGAATAAGCTACAATTTGATAACTTACAGGGGCCGTGGTTCCACTCGCGTCAAAAGTTATGCTCTACGGAAGTGGACAGACGCGTTCAACTATCCGTCTGTTACAGCGGTTCTAAAGCCTGCACTGTCCGTGTTTTTTTGATCACAAAACTCCACTTCGACTGGTAAACCCTATCGCACTTGTAGGTCTTTGAATAAGTTTCAATTTGATATCTTACAGGGCTCGTGGTTCCACCCGTGTCAAAAGTTATGTCCTACGGAAGTGGACATGCGCGTTCTGCGATCCGCCTGTTACAGCAGTTCTAAAGCTGTACTGTCTGTGTTTTTTTGGACACAAACTTCGCTCCGACGGGTAAACACGGTCCCACTTGTAGGTCTCTGAATAAGCTACAATTTGATATCTTACAGGGCTCGTGGTTCCACTCGCGTCAAAAGTTATGAACTATGGAAGTGGACAGACGCGTTCAACGATCCGTCTGTTACAGCAGTTCTAAAGCCTGCACTGTCCGTGTTTTTTTGGACACAATTCGACTTCGACGGGTAAACCCACTCACACTTGTAGGTCTCTGAATAAGCTACAATTTGATATCTTACAGGGGCCGTGGTTCCACTCGCGTCAAAAGTTATGCACTACGGAAGTGGACAGACGCGTCAACTATCCGTCTGTTACAGCGGTTCTAAAGCCTGCACTGTCCGTGTTTTTTTGAACACAAAACTCCACTTCGACTGGTAAACCCAGTCACACTTGTAGGTCTCTGAATAAGCTACAATTTGATATCTTACAGGGCCCTTGGTTCCATCCGTGTCAAAAGTTATGCCCTACGGAAGCGGACATGCGCGTTCTACGATCCGTCTGTTACAGCAGTTCTAAAGCTGCACTATCTGTGTTTTTTTGGACACAAAACGCCGCTCCGACGGGTAAACCCTATCGCACTTGTAGGTATCTGAATAAGTTACAATTTGATATCTTACAGGGCCCGTGGTTGCACTCGCATCAAATTTATGCACTACGGAAGTGGATAGACGCGTTCAACGATCCGTCTGTTACAGCAGTTCTGAAGCTCCACTGTCTGTGTTTTTTTGGACACAAAACTCGACTCCGACGGGTAAACCCGGTCACACTTGTAGGTCTCTGAATAAGCTACAATTTGATATCTTACAGGGCACGTGGTTCCACTCGCGTCAAAAGTTATGAACTACGGAATTGGACAGACACGTTCAACGATCCGTCTGTTACAACAGTTCTAAAGCCTGCACTGTCCGTGTTTTTTTGGACACAAAACTCGGCTTCGACGGGTAAACCATTTCACACTTGTAGGTCTTCGAATAAGCTTCAATTTGATATCTTAAAAGGCTTGTGGTTCCACCCGTGTCAAAAGTTATGTCTTACGGAAGTGGACAGACGTGTTCTATGATCCTACTGTTACAGCAGTTCTAAAGCTGCTCTGTCCGTGTTTTTTGGACACAAAACTCGACTCCTACTTGTAACTCGGCTTCGACGGGTAAACCCTATCACACTTGTAGGTCTCTGAATAAGCTTCAATTTGATATCTTAAAGGTCCCGTGGTTTCACCCGCGTAAAAAGTTATGCCCTACGGAAGCGGACATGCGCGTTCTACGATCCGTCTGTTACAGCAGTTCTAAAGCTGCACTGTCTGTGTTTTTTTGGACACAAAACTCCGCTCCGACGGGTAAACCCTATCGCACTTGTAGGTCTCTGAATAAGTTACAATTTGATATCCTATAGGGCCCGTGGTTGCACTCACGTCAAAAATTATGCACTACGGAAGTGGACAGACGCGTTCAACGATCCGTCTGTTACAGCAGTTCTAAAGCTGCACTGTCTGTGTTTTTTTGGACACAAAACTCGGCTTCGACGGGTAAACCATGTCACACTTGTATGTCTCCGAATAAGCATCAATTTGATATCTTACAAGGCTCGTGGTTCCACCCGTGTCATAATTTATGTCTTACGGAAGTGGACAGACGTGTTCTATGATCCTACTGTTACAGCAGTTCTAAAGCTGCTCTGTCCGTGTTTTTTGGACACAAAACTCGACTCCTACTTGTAACTCGGCTTCGACGGGTAAACCCTATCACACTTGTAGGTCTCTGAATAAGCTTCAATTTGATATCTTAAAGGTCCCGTGGTTTCACCCGCGTAAAAAGTTATGCCCTACGGAAGCGGACATGCGCGTTCTACGATCCGTCTGTTACAGCAGTTCTAAAGCTGCACTGTCTGTGTTTTTTTGGACACAAAACTCCGCTCCGACGGGTAAACCCTATCGCACTTGTAGGTCTCTGAATAAGTTACAGTTTGATATCCTACAGGGCCCGTGGTTGCACTCACGTCAAAAATTATGCACTACGGAAGTGGACAGACGCGTTCAACGATCCGTCTGTTACAGCAGTTCTAAAGCTGCACTGTCTGTGTTTTTTTGGACACAAAACTCGGCTTCGACGGGTAAACCATGTCACACTTGTATGTCTCCGAATAAGCATCAATTTGATATCTTACAAGGCTCGTGGTTCCACCCGTGTCATAATTTATGTCTTACGGAAGTGGACAGACGTGTTCTATGATCCTACTGTTACAGCAGTTCTAAAGCTGCTCTGTCCGTGTTTTTTTATACACAAAACTCGAATCCTATGTGTAAATCCCATCGTACTTGTAGGCCTCTGAATATGCTTCAATTTGATATCTTACAGGGCCCGTGATTCCACCCGTGTCAAAAGTTATGCCCTACGGAAGCGGACATGCGCGTTCTACGATCCGTCTGTCACAGCAGTTCTAAAGCTGCACTGTCCGTATTTTTTTGGACACAAAACTCAACTCCAACGAGTAAACCCAGACCCACTTGTAGGTCTCTGAAAAAGCTACAATTTGATATCTTACTGGGCCCGTGGTTCCACTCACGTCAAAAGTTATGCACTGAGGAGGTGGATAGACGCGTTCATCGATCCGCTGTGACAGGAGTTCTAAAGCATGCACTGTCCGTGTTTTTTTGGACACAAAACTCGACTTCAACGAGTAAATCCTATTACACTTGTAGGTCTCTAAATAAGCTTCAATTTGATATCTTACAGGGCCCGTGGTTCCACCTGTGTCAAAAGTTATGCCCTACGGAAGCGGACATGCGCTTTCTACGATCCGTCTGTTACAGCAGTTCTAAAGCTGCACTGTCCATGTTTTTTGGACACAAAACTCGACTCCGACGGGTAAACCCGGTCACACTTGTAGGTCTCTGAAAAAGCTACAATTTGATATCTTACAGGGCCCGTGGTTCCACTCGCGTCAAAATTATGCTCTAAGGAAGTGGACAGACGCGTTCATCGATCCGTCTGTGACAGCAGTTCTAAAGCCTGTACTGTCCGTAATTTTTTGGACACAAAACTCGATTCCGACTAGTAAACCCCGTCACACTTGTAGGTCTCTGAATAAGCTACAATTTGATATCTCACAGGGCCCGTGGTTCTACTCGCGTCAAAAGTTATGCACTACGGAAGTGGACAGACGCGTTCAATGATCCGTCTGTTACAGCGGTTCTGAAGCCTGCACTGTCCGTGGTTTTTTGGACACAAAACTCCGCTTCGACTGGTAAACCCTGTCGCACTTGTAGGTCTCTGAATAAACTTCAATTTGATATCTTACAGGGTCGTGGTTCGAGTCGTGTCAAAAGTTATGTCCTACGGAAGTGGACATGCGCGTTCTGCGATCCGCCTGTTACAGTATTTCTAAAGCTGCACTGTCTGTGTTTTTTTGGACACAAAACTCAGCTTCGAAGGGTAAACCCTGTCGCACTTGTCAGTCTCTGAATAAGCGTCAATTTTATATCTTATAGGGCCCGTGGTTCTACCCGTGTCAAAAGTTATGCCCTACAGAAGCGGACATGCGCGTTCTACGATCCGTCTGTTACAGCAGTTCTAAAGCTGCACTTTCCATGTGTTTTTGACACAAAACTCGACTCCGACGGGTAAAGCCTGCACTTGTAGGTCTCTTAATAAGCTTCAATTTGATATCTTACAGGGCTCGTGGTTCCACCGAGGTCAAAAGTTATGTCCTACGGAAGTGGACATGCGCGTTCTATGATCCGTCTGTTACAGCAGTTCTAAAGCTGCACTATCCATGTTTTTTTACACACAAAACTCAACTCTGACAGGTAAAGCCAGGCGCACTTGTAGGTCTCTGAATAAGCTTCAATTTGATATCTTACAGGTCCCGTGGTTCTACTCGCGTAAAAAGTTATGCCCTAGGAAAATGGACAGACGCGTTCTACGATCCGTCTGTTATAGTAGTTCTAAACCTACACTGTCCGTGTTTTTTTGGACAAAAAACTTGGATTCAAAAGGTAAACCTTGTCGCACTTGTAGGTCTCTGAATAAGCTTCAATTTGATATGTTACAGGGCCCGTGGTTCCACCCGTGCCAAAAGTTATGTCCTACGGAAGTGGACATGCGCGTTCTACGATCCGCCTGTTACAACAGTTCTAAAGCTGCACTGTCCGTGTTTTTTGGACACAAAACTCAGCTTCGAAGGGTAAACCCTATCGTTCTTGTAGGTCTCTGAATAAGCTTCAATTTGATATCTTACAGGGCCCGTTATTCCACCCGTGCCAAAAGTTATGTCCTACAGAAGTGGACATGCGCGTTCTACGATCCGTCTGTTACAGCAGTTCTAAAGCTGCACTGTCCGTGTTTTTTTGGACACAACTCGACTTCGACGAGTAAACCCGATCACAATTGTAGGTCTCTGAATAAGCTAATATTTGATATCTTACAGGGCCCGTGGTTCCACTCGCGTCAAAAGTTATGCACTACGGAAGTGGACAGACGCGTTCAACAATCCGTCTGTTACAGCGGTTCTAAAGCCTGCACTGTCCGTGTTTTTTTGGACACAAAACTCCACTTCGACTGGTAAACCCTATCGCTTCATCGTCGTTGGTCCTTTTGACATAACATTCTCAGCTGCCTCCGGCCGGTAGGAAAGAAACCTGTAGCTAGTGACTAGCTCCGCTATGGAGCTAGGTGTACACCGCCACGTCGAGGATCTTATCTTAGTAAGTTGCCAAACGGGCCCTAGAGAGTGAAGTGAGCTTTGGGAACGTAGTGTGTGAGGTCCTCAAGACCGAACGAAGTGACTAATGCGAACTCACTTCCATTCAAATTCCATAGAGACCGCGTTTGACAAAGTGAATAAATATCTATTCAATCATCCCATCCTGGTACCGCCAACGCCTGGTCGACCTCTCCTGATGTATCCGTCAGTAATGAAAGCCTCCCCAGCCGTTGCAAACACTGAGCGAGGGCGGCAATGTCCTTGCGGGGGGCTGTTTATAGTCAAAAGCTAATAGATTAGATGGATTCCAACTGAACTTTCACTTCTACTTGGTTGATTGATTCAGGGGCAGTGCTATGAAAATAGAAACAATATAACCTACTATCCACGCCAGATCCCCTAAACAACCTACATCCAAAGATGAGAGTTGTTGAAGAGCCTTAAGGGATCCTCCCTTTTTATAAGTAAGTAAGCTCTGACTTTCTATATATCTGTCTTCATCCAATCAAACGCGGGGCCCTCAACAACCAATGGAGCTCGCCTTCTACGGGACTGGGCCCATCCCCCTCAGCTGGCGTTAGGAGGACCCCAAAAAGGCAAGGATGCCCGATGGATACAGCCGTCCGAGTTAGCAGCGGAAAGAGAGTTTTCCCTCTACAGTGACGGTACAAAATCGATCGGAGACTAGGAAATGAATTCGTACTTGTAGGTCTCTAAATAATTTTCAATTTGATATCTTACAGGGCTCGTGGTTCCACCCGTGTCAAAAGTTATGTCCTACGGAAGTGGACATGCGCGTTCTGCGATCCGCCTGTTACAGCAGTTCTAAAGCTGCACTATCCGTCTTTTTTTGGACACAAAAATCAACTCCTACGGGTAAACCCAGTCCCACTTGTAGGTCTCTGAAAAAGCTACAATTTGATATCCTACATGGCCCGTGGTTCCACTCGCGTCAAAATTATGCTCTAAGGAAGTGGACAGACGCGTTCATCGATCTGTCTGTGACAGTAGTTCTAAATCCTGCACTGTCCGTGTTTTTTTGGACACAAAACTCGGCTTCGATGGATAAACCCTATCACACTTGTAGGTCTCTGAATAAGCTACAATTTTATATCTTACAGGGCCCGTGGTTCGACTCGCGTCAAAAGTTATGCACTACGGAAGTGGACAGACGCGTTCAACGATCCGTCTGTTACAGCGGTTCTGAAGCCTGCACTGTCCGTAGTTTTTTGGACACAAAACTATGCTTCGACTGCTAAACCCTGTCGCACTTGTAGGTCTCTGAATAAACTTCAATTTGATATCTTACAGGGTCGTGGTTCGAGACGTGTCAAAAGTTATGTACTACGGAAGTGGACATGCGCGTTCTGCGATCCGCCTGTTACAGTATTTCTAAAGCTACACTGTCTGTGTTTTTTTGGACACAAAACTCAGCTTCGAAGGGTAAACCCAGTCGCACTTGTCAGTCTCTGAATAAGCGTCAATTTTATATCTTACAGGGCCCGTGGTTTCACCCGTGTCAAAAGTTATGCCCTACGGAAGCGGACATGCGCATTCTACGATCCGTCTGTTACAGCAGTTCTAAAGCTGCACTGTCCATGTTTTTTTGGACACAAAACTCGACTCCAACGGGTAAAGCTGGCACTTGTAGGTCTCTTAATAAGCTTCAATTTGATATCTTACAGGGCTCGTGGTACCACCTTGGTCAAAAGTTATGTCCTACGGAAGTGGACATGCTGCACTATACGTGTTTTTTTACACACAAAACTCGACTCTGACAGGTAAAGCCGGGTGCACTTGTAGGTCTCTTAATAAGCTTCAATTTGATATCTTACAGGACCCGTGGTTCTACTCGCGTAAAAAGTTATGCCCTAGGAAAGTGGACAGACGCGTTCTACGATCCGTCTGTTACAGTAGTTCTGAACCTACACTGTCCGTGTTTTTTTGGACACAAAACTCGGCTTCAAAGGGTAAACCCTATCCCACTTGTAGGTCTCTGAATAAGCTTCAATTTGATATCTTACAGGGCCCGTGGTTCCACCCGTGCCAAAAGTTATGTCCTACGGAAGTGGACATGCGCGTTCTACGATCCGCCTGTTACAGCAGTTCTAAAGCTGCACTGTCCGTGTTTTTTGGACACAAAACTGAACATCGAAGGGTAAACCATATTGTTCTTGTAGGTCTCTGAATAAGCTTCAATTTGATATCTTACAGAGCCCGTGATTTCACCCGTGCCAAAAGTTATGTCCTACGGAAGTGGACATGCGCGTTCTACGATCCGCCTGTTACAGCAGTTCTAAAGCTGCACTGTCCGTGTTTTTTGGACACAAAACTGAACATCGAAGGGTAAACCATATTGTTCTTGTAGGTCTCTGAATAAGCTTCAATTTGATATCTTACAGAGCCCGTGATTTCACCCGTGCCAAAAGTTATGTCCTACAGAAGTGGACATGCGCGTTCTACGATCCGTCTGTTACAGCAGTTCTAAAGCTGCACTGTCCGTGTTTTTTTGGACACAACTCGACTTCGACGGGTAAACCCGATCACACTTGTAGGTCTCTGAATAAGCTACAATTTGATATCTTATAGGGCCCGTGGTTCCACTCGCGTCAAAAGTTATGCACTACGGAAGTGGACAGACCCGTTCAACTATCCGTCTGTTACAGCGGTTCTAAAGCCTGCATTGTCCGTGTTTTTTTGGACACAAAACTCCACTTCGCCTGGTAAACCCTATCGCACTTGTAGGTCTCTGAATAAGTTTCAATTTGATATCTTACAGGGCCCGTGGTTCCATCCGTCTGTGACAGCAGTTCTAAAGCCTGCACTGTCCATCTATTTTTGGACGCAAAACTCAGCTTCAACGGGTAAA
>QANY01012390.1:0-28862 GCA_003255025.1 Datisca glomerata
TGCACCATCATTATTGTCTTCTTCAATAACCTCTAGCTCATCGAATTTCTAAGAAATGGAAAATGGGCGAGTGTTTGAACAAGAACATCAGAAAATGAGACACATTCACAATAATGTATACAATATTATCTATCCCTTCATTTTTTTCCTCTTCTGAAACCTTTGCTTTAAAGCAGGACTCGCCTTCGGTGGTAGTCTTATCTCCGAGACATATGAGTTCCTACTATAAAATCGATCAATGCTATCATGTAACGTCATACATGTCATTCGAATTATGGTTGACGATCTTCGGCAAAATATTACAATGAGGATTGTGCAATTTATACTCCTGTAAAAATATTCTTAATATTCACCAAACTATCATACACCTCGACAAATTCAATAATGACGGCCATAAATGAGTAAATCCATAATAATCAAAAAATTCTCAATTACATAACTAAAAGAAGCCTAACTCCGAACTAAAACAAAACAGAAAACAGAGCTATAAGGTTTGAACATTCATCAAACTATCATACACCTCAACAAATTCAACAATGATGGCCATGAACGAGCAAATCCATAACAATCAAAAAATTTCCAATGACATAATTAAAAGAAGCCTAACTCCCAACTAAAACAAAACAGATTATAGAGATGTAAAGTTTGAACATTCACCAACTATCATACACATCAACAAATTCAAAAATGATGCCATAAACAAACAATAAAAAAATTCCCAAGTACATAACTAAAAGAAGCTTAACTCCAAACTAAAACAAAACAGAAAACATGGCTATAAGGTTTGAACATTCACCAAACTATCATACACCTCAAAAAATTCAACAATGATGGCCATAAACGAGTAAATCCATAATAATAAAAAAATTCCCAATTACATAACTAAAAGAAGCCTAACTCCAAACTAAAATAAAACAGAAAATGGAGCTATAAGGTTTGAACATTCACCAAATTATCATACACCTCAACAAATTCAACAATGATGGCCATAAACGAGCAAATCCATAACAATCATAAAATTTCCAATTACATAACTAAAAGAAACCTAACTCCAAACTAAAACAAAGCAGATTACAGAGATGTAAGGTTTGAATATTCACCAACTATCATGCACCTCAACAAATTCAACGTGCCATAAACGAGCAAATCCATAACAATCAGAAAATTCTCAATTACATAAATAAAAGAAGCCTAACTCCAAACTATAACAAAATAGAAAACCGGGCTATAAGGTTTGAACATTCACTAAACTATCATACACCTCAACAAATTCAATAATGACAACCACAAATAAGCAAATATATAAGAGAAATAAAAAATATCAATTACATAACTAATGGTACCCTAACTCTAAACTAAAACAAAATAAAAAACTCCCAAGCTTGAATATTCACCAAACTATCATTTCACCATAGCAAATAATAAGTAATGACAACCTCAAATAAGCAAATCCAAAGCAATCGAAAAAATCTCAATTATAGAACTAAAAGAACTGGAAACTATAACAAACAAAAGACAAAGCTCTCAAGTTTAACAAAATGTAAAAAATATCTGACATATTACCTAAGATCGATAGTCGTGAACAATTTCTGCCCTGATGTCATCCATATATCTCAAGACCCACACACACCATAATCACTCTTACAAACGTAATAATAAGTGCATCATTCAAGGTTGAAGGAAGCTCAATCAAGTTTGCGACTAGTGAACTTACCCATTTGATAGGGTGACCACATAGGGTGACCTTGAAATTTTGAATGAAGAGAATGTTGTTGGCGGAGGCAACAAATCTATGAGCTTAGGCCCAAATATCAGATCCATATCTTCTAACTATAATTTCATTCACAAAATATAAAAAGGTAATCAATGTCAAAATCATACATGCTATAAGACATATTACAAGTCATAAACCAATAATCTCGACCATCGTGTACCAGAATACAGATCTAGATTACACAATACATTTACACAATAGTACTAAGTCAAAATTTAATATCTTAACTACATTAAATTTATTTACCGTCATTTCTAGCTCAAGCGTTGACGCGTATCTATCCACGATCTTATATTTCCTTAAAAAATTAGGAAGCTCTACTAATTTTGAAGCACATTGACTCTGTAGTGACACAACAAAAATATAATATATAACGTACATACAAAATTAAAATAAGGAGGTTACTGAGTAGTAGATACTCACAACAAAGAACGTGGAAAGAAACCATAATCCGTTGCTCATCGACACACGACGAGCTACCCAAGTCAAAATGCTGACAAACAAGTCTATAAGGTCGGAGCCAAGTCAATTTTCAAGACCGAGATTCTTTAGCTCTCTCCTTTTAGCATAGAGGCCAGAATGTCTAACGAGAATTTCACTGCAAAAGACAAACGTAATCAAAATTTGGAAGTGATGGTGTGTCAAATTTTGTTAGATTAGTGTGACTACTACATATTCTTTAATATTTTCTAAAAGACATACTCCACTAAACGCTCATCTTTCACTTCTAGTGTGTCCTGCAACGTGTATGAACCCACTTTAAATACCTTCTTGTTGCGTTTAATTCTGGTTTACCCTTCAAATGGGGTGAACTGAGTAGATGACCATCTCTCCTCTCCCGAGTGTTGTGCAACTGCATCAGGGGTTGGCTTTCGGTAGACTCAGACAAGACTTGTTTGTCCTACCAAAACACAACCCCATGTAAGGTGTTAGATTAATAGTTAGATTATACATATTATATAGACAAAAAAGATGAAATACGAATAAACAGAATAATACATTTCAACGTCATTTAGTTATTCCAATCATAGATGGTTACCTGACCAATAGCAGGTCAGCGAATACATTAACTGAAGCATCTAGCTGGATGCACCATTCATCATTATCACCTTTATATAAAGGTGATGAAGAGACCGGTAACTCTTCTTCGCGGGAGGGACTCATATCCTCATCAAAACCTTCTCATTTTTTACCTTCAATAGGGGTGATGAGTGGCTCATCGTCTTAGGCTCCAGACTTAGCAGTGTCACGGCCAAAAGACTCGCTAAATTTATACACATCTACTCTTGGATGGCCACCATCTTTCTCTGCACGACCACTAATTATGAAATCTTCTCCCTCATAGAGATAAACTCCAACTGAAGAGCCGCCCACATAGAGCTGGACTCCATCGGAAGAGCGATCACTTGTGCACTTAAAGCACCTAGCCTGATGGTTTGCTCTTCAGGTAGATCTGCACACACGTCCTCACGAATGTGCTTACGCTCGAGGTCCTCCCGAACCCCACGGTCGCCTAGATGTCTTGCGTGATTGTATCGATCAACGTAATACAAATATATGTGAATTAGTAATATATAATCAATAGTAATATAACCAACCAAATTTGTAATATTCTAAAACACTTACCGCACAGCTTTTAGGCCAAGATTCTCCTCCGCTTGATTTTACAAAATAAATCATTGCAACGGCCTTGTCGTTCCACCTTAGCGGCGAAGGCCGGTTCAAGTCAACATAGTTGGCAGCACATGGCAACTTCTCCAAATAAAATAGCTACATCGAAATGAACATACTAGCAAATATATGTATGTTATAATGCAAAAGTAATACCAATGTACACTAAATATAGTACTTGTATAAATAACAGGCATATGGTAATGCTATTGTGGTGGTTGTTTTGATACATCACGACACCATCCACAAAATCTTCAAAACAAGCGGAAGCCCAATTCTTCTGTTGGATGGTTGCGGGTAACTTCACAGCATGCAACCATGAATGACTGACGACTGATTTTGATCGAGGAGATAACAAAACCCCGACAATGTAAAGCACAAAGGCTTGCCTCCAATTGTCACTGTCAGTCTCCTTAATCAAGAATGTTGACAAGGCGTTCACCAAAATATCACCTTTGGCGTTCACCCACTTTGCTTTTAGATCTTTTATCTCATTCACATCACCATCGAATTCGATCTCCTGCCCACTGTCAAAGATGTCAAGTATAGAAGTCACAACATTTACGATGACTTTGAATGTCGACCCATGGACATTCAACATGCATGTGGCTAGATCGAATCAACCTAATAGATGATGCAAGAAGTTCCTCTTCATCTTGTAGCATTTAATATCCAACAACCCTACAAATCTCATCTCCACGACTACACTCCTCTTCCCCTCATCAAAATTTGTAACAAGATCCACAAATTTCTCGAGTGTATAGCGTGTGAGCAACTTATATTTAAAGGCAGGCCTTCTCGGATGACTAGGACCAGGTTGTTCCACTCTACTTTCAATGGCATGGATTCCATTTTCCTTAAAATAATTGAGTTTCGCTTCCTTTGTCATACTATTCGACTTTAAAGCTAGACCTTTTTGTGTCTGCATATCACAAAGTCACTTAAATTACAATAAAAACTTATCATTTCTATGTTATAATGTATTCTTTGTTTAAACATGCTTACTTCATTACCATTAATCTTTTCACCTGCCGCCCTCATTTAGCACATTCTTTCGCATTGTTTTAATTTTAAAGAACCACATTAACATTGTAATAATTTATATGAAAATATGTAACATTAAACTGATGATCTCATTAATTACTTACAAGTATACAAAGAAACTCTTTCGTGCATATTTCGCATTCATATTTGTGTTGGCAATCTGAAACATATTTTAGTAAAACCAAATTTAGTCATATGACAATGTCTTCTTATCATGATTATCCATGATACTAATTTATGATGGATTAAGCATCATCTAATAAGAATGCTAAGGTCCTATGTACCATTAAATTAATGGTGTACCGATGTATTTTAAAGAAAATAAGTAAAACTAACTAATTAATACTTTCATAAATGGAAAATTTTTGGAAACAAAACAAGTTCACTAATAAGGTACATATAAAGAATTAAATTAATAAAAGCGAGATGCATCATATAAAAGTGTGGGGAAAAGATCATGCACATAAATGATGAGTAACTCTTAAATCTCATTCTCAATAAAAAAAAAAAGATAATATCTCAGCACCAACTATCCAAATACAACCAAACATTACATTGTAAACCAAAAAAAAACTAAAGATTATGTAACATATTAGATGACCATGAAACCATAATAGTGTTAAGATCTTCCTGAGCAAAATTCCAAGGAAACTTGTTCATTGCCAACAAAATCCCCACTCTCTAAATCCAATTGGAGTCAACCTTATCAATCATTATAATTGCGTAAGCCTTGACATATCTGAACAAAAAAATAGAAGAAAACATTGATATTAGAGAGAGAGAGAGAGAGTATATCTAAGTCATTTAATGGCTGAGATTTGTTAGATCGGGTTTTAAAATTTGAGAAAAAATCATTGAACCACGGATGGTTCATGGATGAAATATAAAGTTTTTTTACATCAACAAATTTAATCATATTAAATATTAAAATCATACATCTGGTTATGGATACTAAGTTAAATGTATTCAAAAGAGGTAGAAATAATTTTTATACCTTTCTTGCATCAGAGAAATTCTGATTTGGTGGAATCTTATTAGTCGTCTCGCGTTCTTTATTCTTAATAGGACTCGAATCAGTCTTCACACGAACAACCACTTGTAAGATTCAAAAGTATATCTCAATTGGATGTTTATCAGAAATTGAGTGTGCGCTCTAAAAAAAAGTCGAGAAAAAAAATCAATTTTTTCTCTTCCTCACGTGTATTTCAGTAGAAAGCAAGGAGGGGGAGGGAGAGAAACGTTTTCTGCTCTGTGTCAACACACACTGTGTTAAGGTTTGTATCAAAATATAATTAGTGTGGCAACCCTAATGCCATCACCTAAATATATAAAATTTTGGAATTTTCACATAACTCCCATATATGTGTAAATTCTGAAATTCATCCTATGTATTGCCGAAAATTATATCTCCCATTAAAGTCAATATCGGTCCAAATTCATCAATCCAAAATTGATAAATTAAATTGATCTCCATCAATTAATTAATTTATTTATCTTATTTACTAATTATCTAATAATTAGAAAATAATAAATTAATTAATTTGAACATCAATTAATTGCTCTTCACTAATAAAGTGACAACATCCATGACATATGAGTTCAGAAAATACATCTTGGCCCCAAAACATATTTTGTTTCACTGATTTCTTCTATTCTTGTCCTCATGAGCTACTTTTGAGACCGAATGGACCCACGTGGATAAAAATAATAGGATTCAAATATTCGATGAATTTATCTCTATAAATTCTTGACATATTTAATCATGATATCGTACGACTCCACTATAGGTCCGATGCCGAATCAACTCTCGATTTATGTGCGCTACATTTTCTGTTGTTGCAAATAAACACTTTTATTCCACGGTCCACAGAATATTTTAACATTTTACCCTTCATAAATATCAGTAACAAGAGCGGGATGTAAAATTACCATTTTACCCCTCTTGTTATTATTTTTTTAACTCATTTATTGATTGTGAATAAGAAAGACATAATAATGAATTATCTCATTGTTACGATTATTCTAGAGTGCAAATGTACACTATCATCGTCAAATAATAAAATTTCTGTGAAAATAGAGTATCGTCCGTAGTATTGATTGATATTAAAATATTGAAAATAAGTATACCTCAATTCGAATTGAGAATGACGAAAAGTGGGATATTTGAATGAAAAATTGAACTAAAAAGATCAATACTTGATAAGGAGAAATATTTCAAATATGATTAGTTAAAAGCCCTAGGGTTTTCGATTTCACCAAACCAAATATGTTCTAAATTCTAAAACTCAATCAATCAATGTTTATCAAATTATTGACAGAAAATTTCTCTTATATAATTATCAATCTTTCTCAAGCATCAATAACAATGAATCAAAAATACTAATCCCATATCTCTGTTAGATTAAATAAATTGAAACTCGTGAAACATAAGAAATTATAATTGCTGCACTAAATCCATAATTATCTCTAATTTATAAAATTCTAACGGTGTTATAAACAAAGAGAAAATTTAATCATCACTTCTCAGTTTCAGAATTAAATCCAAAATCATGTAATAGTTTGCCAAACGATCACAAGTATTAAGAACAGATTATAATACTCACTAATACTGAATAAACATCAATTGAATTAAAAATCAAAATATATGAACAATCATGATTTGGCTACGTCGTAGCCCTAGATAAGAAATTTAGAACATAGTAGAATAAAAAAATCCTAATAATATTCATGAACATAGAGGAAAAAAGAAGAAAAAAAATTAGATTTGAGGATGAATTGAAGTTGAGATCCGTCTCCTCATTGGATCCGTCTTTGTTTCCTCTCCCAAAAGCGTTCTCTTTTACCTCTCACGTCACCAAAAGTGCCCCCAAAAGACCTTAAATATTCTATTTATACACTCGGATTCGATAAGGATAAAATAGGAGATAAAAATGTGAAAAATGTTATCGCGCCAGCGTCACGACATTGGAAGCCAGCGTCGAGGCGCTAGAGTACTATACTGCCATCGTTGTGATGCTGGGAAGCCAGCATCGCGACGCTGGCCCTCTTGCCCAGTTCCCTTCTTTTTATGATTTTTCTGAATTTTTGACTTCCAAGTCAATCCAAATGTAATTTAATATTAAACCTACAAGATAGAAACAAAAATATACATAAATCAATCGATAAATCTAAAAGAACTAACAAAAATAAGGTTAAGATTATCTAAAATATGAGTGTAAAATACACTCATCTAATACCCCCGAACTTAACTTTTTGCTAGTCCTCAAGCAAAACAAAACAAACAAAAAAATCAAACAAGAAAAATAATAAACACTAATTCTGAAAAGCTAAAGAAAGAGTGACGTAGTGTTTTTCACTAACTAAACTTACCTCAGAGATTCTAAAATAACGATAACTCAAGAAAAACTTCTGAATTATGATCATGTAAAGCTTTAACACAATTACCAACTTACATTACAACTTAAAGAGTCCCGTGTGTGTGTGTGTGTTTGTCACCTTAAGTCATTCAATCCCTTAAACCCAGATGAGTTTATGCAATCAAGTATTGTAAAAGCGGATCTAATGGATCTGATAATCTATAAATAAATTAGGACTCCATAACCAATTTTTCATGCCACTCTCCACTAATGTAGGCAAACCACATCATTTAGGATCTTTACGACTTTCATAGTCTTATAATGTATGGCTAGAGTTTAGGGTAGGATAAAGGATATTATTTTGGCTCAATCTTTACCCATAGTCACATATGTATCCTAGGAATCAACGAGTTTAACTTAACTTATCTTGTAACACCTATAAACTTGTCATTTCACCTATTGAATAATCAATCATGCTCAACCACGCTTTTAGCTAATAGCTCCTAAACCAGTTGGTCTTAAGGTATTAGGTTTTAAGACAACCCTTCGAGTTTAGTCAATCAAGTCCAAGAGGCTACGAAATCAAATTTATTCACCGTTTTTTTATATATCGAAACTCCTCTCATCCACCCAGATTGTCATAGCTCCAAGTATTTTCCCAAATCATTCAAACACTAAGAGTAAAAAGCGGTACTAGGAAAACCTTTTTATAAGATTGTGAAATTGCCATGGGTGATAAAAATGGCAATTGAGGCTCAACAGGGATGACGAGGAAAATAATTATACACAGATTGGCTTAAAAAGATCAAAAGAGATGTCGGGTCAATCAATTGCGTTAAGTAGGAGATGCAGGACCTGTCTTAACCGCAAGTGCATTCGCTATTTGATTCCATCCTCGATAACGGTCTAAAGATGGCCTAAATCATGTCCTAAGTGAATTGTAGCTAGAATTTCACCTCGAACAACAATCAAATTGGTTCTAGAGTTCTAATGAGATCATAATGATTTCTTAAGTCACATAAACCTTTTCTAATAAAAAAATCAAACTCTCAAGGCTAGGTGCTCAATATGTCGAGATTCTCTAGTGTAATGTAAATTAATACCTGGTTCAAACACACACTGATACAAAAATTCAACATTTTTTCTAAGGCTATCAATAATTCCAAACCAATCTCATCATAGGTGTTAGTAATGTCAACAACAAAACGCCGAAAAAAAAATAAATTAAAGCCACCACCCCAAAACTAAAATCTTTCATTGTCCTCAACGAAAATAAAAAATATGTAAAAGGAGTAAGTAGAGAGGACTTCCCTGAATAATGATGAGTTATCATCTTCGCCAGTCTAAGCATTGTTCTTGTTGTCTCCAACTGAGAGGAAAGTGGTGCATGGGCCAAATTCGTCCATAGTTTTTTTTATAAAAACCTGAATAAAAACAATAATAAAATAAGTAAAAGAAAATTACAAAAAAACTTAAAAATGAAATAACATAAATATAATCGGGTTGCCTCCTGGTAGTGCTTGCTTTAATGTCTTCATCCAGACATAATAATCATCCAGGCTTCACTCGTTGTCCACTGACTTTAGAATTTCCTTTGTGTCAGAAAATGGCCCACATAAGACCATTTGTTGCTATCTCAAAACCCTCAGTGGCTTGTCTTCTTGATCACCATTTAACGAATCAGAGATAATGACAGGTAAAGTGGATGCCTCTCCCATAAAGGTGTACCGAAGGTGGAGGTCTAACACCGATGGTTTTTCAATAAATGGTAGGTGTCTAGGTTTACCTTCTCCAAATTCTGCATTATCCACCCGCAAACAACTATTCATATCATTTAGGTGTTTGATTACTTTGAAAACATTATAAATTACTTGATCATCTTACATTCTCAGAATAAGTTCTCCTTTTGCACATCAATCAGAGTTCTTCACGTAGGTAAAAATGGTCTACCAAGAATAATTGGAATTTCTTGGTTTTCCTCCATGTCAAGAACAATAAAATCAGCTGGAAAAATAAATCTATCCACCTTTATCAAAACATCCTCAATAATATCTCATGGATATCTGATAGCCGATCAACTAATTGTAAAGATACCATCGTGGGCTCAGCTTCTCTAAGACCTAGCTTCTTATAAATTGAATACTGCATCAAATTGATACGAGCCCTAAGATCACATAAAGCCTTTTTCAAAATATGAATTCCCAATGATGCAAGGAATAGAAAAACTCTCAGGGTCCTTTAACTTCGGAGGTAATTTATTCTGTAAGATAACACTACACTCTTCAGTAAGTGCAACTGTCTCATACTTCTCTAGCTTTCTCTTGTTTGAGATAATATTCTTCATGAATTTGACATAGTTCGATATTTGTTCCAAAGCATTAGCAAAGGGGATATTTATATGTATTTTCCTAAACACATCAAGAAAATTAGAAAATTGCTTGTTTAATTTCTGATTTTGGAACCGCTAAGGGTATGGAATATGTGGAACATATGGTGGAGGATTATCAGGAAAGAACTTTGACTTAGGAATGTCTTCCTTCTTTTCTAAGCTTTTGGTAAGATCATCACCCATTGTTTCAACTTCTGCTTCAATTGGCTGAGAAATTTTAACAGTGACTTTCTAAGGTTCTACTAACTTGTTACCATTACGAAGAGTAATAGCATTTACTTGTTCTTTTGGATTCCTCTCGGTGTTGCTCGGTAGAGAACCTTGTGATCTTTAAGTGAGTATTTCTGACAGTTGACCAATTTGAAGCTCCAAATTCTGAATAGATGCAGCTTGACTCTGAATACTTATTTCTCTCCTCTGAAGTGTAGCATATGTTTTTACCATAAATTAAGTAGTATTGATTGTGAGCTGGGTAAGAGCATCTTCTAAAGAAAAGTTAGGCTGTTGAGGTTGAAATTTAGGTTGAGTGGCAACTGGTGTATTCCTTACATTCTGACTATTCTTCCACGAGAAATTTAGGTGATTTCGCCACCCTTAGTTATAAATGTTGGACAATAGGTTATTTGGTCTGTTATAATTCTCAACAAAATTAACATGCCCTGACTGAGAAAGAGCAAAAGGATTACCAGCTTGATATTTAGTACTAAGATGAGGTCCATTGTACAAATTACAAACTTCTCGTGAAGCATGAATAATGCTAGCATTGGCGGTGAAAGAGCTCAATTGCTTGGACAATGTAGCTACTTGAGCAGTAATAGCGGTAAGAGCATCAACTTCATGAACACCATGAATCTCTCTTGGTACATTGCGCTCAATTGGCCATTGATAGGCATTAGCAGTCATTTCTTCAAGCAAAGCATAAGCTTTATCATGTGTTTTACCCATTAAAGCTCCTCCTGTTCTTGCACCCACTAGTGTCCTCATTGAATTTCCTAAACCATTATAGAAAGTTTGGACTTATAGCCATCCAGGGAGTCCATGATGTGGGTATCCTCTCAACATCTCTTTAAACCTCTCCCAAGCTTCATAAAGTGACTTCATATCATGTTGGACAAAAGTAATGATCTTGTTCCTCATCTTGGCTATTTTAGCTTGTAGAAAGAATTTAGCCAAAAATTTCTCAGAAAGTCCATTCCAAGTGGCGATTGATCCAGCGGGTAAAGAGTTCAACCAACTTTTAGCCTTATCTCAAAGTGAAAATAGGAATAATCTCAGCCTAATTGCATCAGTTGAGACATTGTTGTGCTTGAATGTCTCACAAATTTTGAGAAAAGTGGCTATGTGAACATTTGGATCATCATTAGGCATGCCACTGAACCGATTTGCTTGCACCATGTGAATGATAGACAACATTATCTCAAAATTGGTGGCATTAATAACATGGCTTCGAATAGCAGACGCAACCTTATTGACCATTGGCATAGCATAATCATGAATTACCCAGTAATTTTGGTTGTTCACGATTTCAAGATTTTCTCTAGCGTCTTCCATGGTTTCTTGAGGTTGTTAAGAAGCTTCCAAATTTTCTCAGACACCTTAGAAAATGCCTGAAAATTCAAAATAGTAAACAACCGTAAATAAAAAAATTAAGACTTGAAGTAAAATTAAATATACGTAACTTCAATATTAATAAACAAAACCAATCCCCGGAAACGGCACCAAAAACATGTTACGATTATTCTAGAGTGCAAGTGTACACTATCAATAAAATTTTTATAAAAATAGAGTATCGTCCACGATATTGATTGATATTAAAATATTGAAAATAAGTATACTTTAATTCTAATTGAGAATGACGAAAAGTTGGGATATTTGAATGAAAAACTGAAACAAAAAGATTAATACTTGGTAAGGAGAAATAATTCAAATATGATTAGTTAAAAGCTCTAGGGTTTTTTATTTCACCAAACCAAACATGCTCTAAATTCTAAAACTCAATCAATCAATGTTTATCAAATTATTGACAGAAAATTTCTCTTATATAATTATCAGTCTTTCTCAAGTATCGATAACAATAAATCGAAAATATTAATCCCACATTTCTGTAAAGATTAAATAAATTGAAACTCATGAAGCATAATAAATTATAATTGCTACACTAGATCCATAATTATCTCTAACTTATGAAATTCTAATGGTGTTATAAACAAAGAGTAAATTTAATCATCACTTTTCAGTTTTAGAATTAAATCTAAAATCATGCAATAGTTTGCCAAGAACGGATATTAACACTCAATAATATTGAATAAACATCGATTGAATTAAAAATAAAAATATATGAACAATCATAGTTTGGCTACGTCGTAGCCTTAGATAAGAAATTTAGAACTTACTAGAATGAGAAAACATCCTAATAATAATATTCATGCATATAGAGGAAAAGAGAAGAAAAAACTAGATTTGAGGATGAACTGAAGTTGAGATACGCATCCCGATTGGATCCGTCTTTGTTTCCTCTCCCAAAAATTTTCTCCTCTGCCTCTCACGTCCCCCAAAAGTCCCCCAAAATACCTAAAATATTTTCTTTATACACTAGGATTCGATAAGGATAAAATAGGAGAGAAAAACGCGAAACACGTTATCATGCTAACGTCACGGTGCTGGTGTTTTGTCTGCCTATACATCGTGCCAACATCACGACACTAGGAATTCAGCGCCGTGACGCTGGTGTTCTGTACGGCCTGCGTTGTGACGCTGGGAAGCCATCATCGTGACGCTAGGAAGCCAGCATCGCGACGCTGGCACTCCTGCCCAGTTTCATTCTTTTTGCAATTTTTCTGAAATTTTGACTTCCAAATCTATCCAACTCAATCCAAATGTAACTGAATATCAAACCTACAAGATAGAAACAAAAATATACATAAATCGATCAATAAGTCTAAAAAAGCTAACAAAAATAAGGTTAAGTTATCTAAAATATAAGTGTAAAATACATTCATCACTCGTACAATTCCACATGTCTTATTCAATGATACATTTAATTAAGTATCTAGCCAGGTTAATTTATTCACACGCCTATTAATGAAGCATAAGGTGATATGTGTTACTACAACATATACACGCTCAACAATCTCTCTAATCAAGTGATACTTACACTCTATGTGCTTGGGTCTTTTGTGGCTCCTTGGTTCCTTTGAGTTTACTACAGCCCCACTCTTATCACATTAAAGTGTCATGGGCTTCTCAGCTTTTGGAACAAATTCCAGAGTATTCAGGAACTTTCGAAGTCATACAACCTCCTTAACAGCTTCACAAACTGCCACCTATTCAGCTTCCATGGTAGAATAAGCAATGCAAGATTGCTTGATACTTCTCCATATAATTGTTGAAATGAGCCTTCTAGCAAGTGTATGGCTTAGTGCAAAGTATTGCATACATGAGACTTCCTATGGCTGGGGCATATGGAATTTTTCTTATGACTTCCTCTTCTTGAAGAGTATTGGGAAACTGTTATTTGGTAGGGGTGTTCACGGTTCGGTTCGTTCAATTTTATAGAACCAAACCGAACCGTTCACGCTAAAAGAATGAACCGAACCGTGAGTTTTGGTTCAGTTCAGTTCTTTGGTTTGATATTATTAATTAAAAATAATTTTTAAATGATATTATCGAAAAAATATAAAATTAAAGTTTTGTTTTGGTTTGGTTCGGTTTTATAAGAAATTATATATAAAAAATAAAAAATATACTTAATGTTTCACTTCAGTTCGAAATCACCAAAATTTTGAACCGAACTGAAACTTCAGTTCTCTCATTTTCCCAAACTGAACTAAATTGAACCAAGCACATATAAAAAACTGACTGACCCGCTCATTTTCAGTTCGGTTCAATTTGGTTCGGTCGGTTCAAGATAATTCTAAACACCCTTACTCTTTGGAGAGGCTGACTCCATGCCTAAAAGGAAGATATTCCTTCTTGGAGTCTTGCATACTAAAGCGATCCATCACCTTATCAATATAAGATGTTTGAGACAATGCTAATTGTCTATTCTTCTTATCCCGAAAGATTTGAATACCTAGGACAAATGTAGGTTCTCCAAGATGTTTCATATCAAATTGCTTTGCAAACCAAATCTCGACATCAGATAATTTTTCTACATCATTTTCAATGAGTAGAATATCATCAACATAAAAGACTAGAAAAATCATTTTCCCTTCGTGTATCATCTTATACATATATGGTTCATCCACTAACTGTTCAAAAATAAAGTTCTTGACAGTTTCGTCGAATCTAATATTCCACGACCGTGATGCTTGCTTAAGTCCATAAATGGACTTCAGCAGTTCAAAAACCTTACCCTCTTGTCCTTTGGCCATGAACTCGTCTGGTTGAGTCATATAAATGCGCTCTTTAAGATTGTCATTCAGAAAAACAATCTTGACATTCATCTACCAGATTTCATAATCGAGGGCAGCAAAAATGAACTTGAGGATTCAAATGGATTTAAGCATGGATACTGGTGAGAAGGTATCTTCATAGTCTATACCTTCCTTTTAGGTGGAGCCTTTTGCTACTAGTCTAGCTTTAAATGTCTTCACATCCCCATCCGAACCTATCTTTTTTTATAGATCCGTGTACAACCTACTTTACCCCTTCGGGAGGACCTACAAGTTTTCAGACTCTATTCGAGTACATTAGATGTATCTCAACGTTCATGGCTTCTTACCATAGGTTTGCTTCAAGACCAGCCATGGCCTGGGAGTAGGAGGCAGGGTCATCATGATCCTTATCAAAGACTGTTGTTAAGGCATCTCCATAAGACATGTACCTGTCAGATTGTTTCATAACCCTTCCACTATGTCGAGGCTCCATAGTCTCTGGCCCCAGCTGTGGTTCTTCTTGAATCAGAAACAATTCCTGATTGGGGAGTCGGTGTCCTCCCACTCAATAATTCCTCTAACACAAGAGTGCTTCTCGGCTTCACACTTCTTATATAGTCTTCTTCAAGAAAACGTACATTCATGCTTACGAATGTTTTCTTGTCAGCGGACTATAAAAGACACACCTCTTCGTTTCTTTGGGATATCCTACAAACATGCATAATTCTGATCGACTGGCCAACTTGCCTATCTTCTATTTCAGAACATGTATTTGGCACCCCAGGCACCCTTTTCGATGAAACTTGGTTCAGAATGTATGTTGTTGTTTCCAAGGTTCAAAATACCAATATCTTTATCAATGAAATTCAAACTGAATCCTTACTCAATTAAATTAGCTATTGAAATAAGATTCTTCCCAAAACCTGGGATATAATAAACATCACGTAAAAACATAAAATTGTTATCAAATGACAATTTAATAGTTAGTGGATGCAGAGTCTACAATCCACGAAAAAGTAGAGTCAGCCACATAACAGGTCTTAGTAACAAGTATTAAACCTTTAGATCTCAACTCCTGGAGATAGTTTGGGCAGTTGCATTTCCAATGGCCAGCGGCTCCACAATGATGACACTTGTCTTTCGACTTGTCCACTTTTACAGTGCCCTTACCTTTTGCAACTTTCGAGTTCTGCTTCTTAGCCTTCTTCGGACCTCTCATGTGTTTCCTTTAGGTGTCAGAGGTGGAAGGCTTGCTTTTAGTAAAGTTTTCCTCTCCATTCTTCCTCTTGCCCTTCATAAATAGGTACTCAGCAGCTTGCAGTTCCTAAATCAGCTCAGGAAGTGAGTACCTTAACTTATTCATCAAATAATTGAGTTTGAAGTTCTCAAAAGTGTCAGGAAGAGTCTCAAGGATCATATCAACTCGTGTCTTGTCATCTATCTCAATACCCATGATCTCAATGTCATTTAGATAACTAATGATCAACATCATATGTTCTTTGACAGGAGTTCTAGGTTTCATCCTACAGTTCATGAAGTTTCGCACAACAGTCTGTTTGACTTGACGACTCTGATCTCTGAACATTTTGGTGATGTTCAACATCATATCAGCGGTGGTTTCCATGTTCTGATTCAATTGTTGCAACACATTGCTAACAGAAGCCAAGATGTAACATCTGGCGATCTCATCAGAACGCAGCCAAGAAGCATAAGCATCATTTTCCTCTTAAGTCGATTCAACAATAGGCTCAAGGGGACAAGGGGTGGTGAGCACTAACTTATGCTTTTCTACCGTCAGCACGATATCAAGATTACATTTTCAATCCATATAATTTTCACCGGTAAGTTTATTCTCGTTTAAGATAGTTAAGAGAGAGGATAGCGACATGGTTACTGAATAAAATAAATAAAGCGGTGTAAATAAATACTCAATCATTTAGGAAAGTATGATGCGATGTAAATATTTAAAAATCCAATAAAAAAATATTTCTTCCATGATGTTACGATTAACAAGGATAGCTTGTCTCATCTAAGGACAACGTCCAAGCTACCTCCTATCGCATCGAAACTCTTTTTGTTTGGTTAACGCTTCTCAATATATCACTACATCTAGCTTAACCAATCACCAATAGTTTTTATCACCTTAACCCCATTGACTAGCTCATATGAGGGATTTCAATGTGCTTCGGTATAAGTGTTTAACAAACCATCGGCTTTAAAGGTTGCCATTAATTAACAGTCTGTCAAGGAACGGTCTTGTCTCACCATTTCCGTTACAAGCTTTAGCTTCTTAAGAAACTCGATGACTCAAAGTGACATGATTCCCAAGTTTCTCCCATTGAAGAGAGGACCGCTAGGGCGGCTCTAAACCATTCCTTGGTGCCACGGTCAAGTTTGCGTTAGGGGCCTTGGGAACTTCCAATGTAAATGACTCTCCCACTTAGTTTTTGAAAAAATAGATTTTTCGTTGTTATTTCAAAAATTATAACTCTTTATTAATTTTGAAAAAATAAGTTTCAAAAATCATAAACTTTTATAAAATTTAAATTCCAATTTATAATTTATATTTTTTATAAAATCTACATGGTAATTAAATTATAATCCATTATAAATTAAACTACAATGATACATGTACATGTTATATGGCATTTTGATATTGATATATCTTTATGTTCTACATGACATGTTATATGATGATGCAAGATTATTAATAAATCATCCATTCAAAATTAACCTCTCCTATTGGCTCATTTCTAATTACAACCCATAAAAGAATAATAAATAAATTATAATTAATTTAAATACTAGTCTTCATAGCGCCTGTAATTATCTCATTGTCCTTCGAAAAGTTCAACCAATTTTGAGACTTTTAACAATAGTGCAGTCTCAATTTCAAAATTCAAAATTTTGATCAAAACCCTTTAATTAAGGAAAACTATTTCTCTAATTAAATAATCCTTTTAAAATCCTTTTAAAAGTTAAAATTCAAAAGATAAAAAGATAAATGGATAATTATCTTTTGAATTCAAAATCCAAAAGATAAAATGATAAAATTTGATAATTATCTTTTGGATTTTAATTATCTTTTATCCGTTTAAAAACCAAAATTTAAAATTTAAAAAATTTAAAAGATAAAAGATAAAAGATGAGATTAGGGTTTTTACGAAACATTACATGGTTTTATAAACCCTAATTGTTATCACTTAGGGTTTCACAAGCCCTAGTCACCATGCAAGGCACGGCCACAGATAGCAGAAGGCGGTGCGGCACGCTAGCGGGCGGCGGTGGTGATTTTCGACGGTGACTTTTCGAGGCGGCGACAGATTACATGGAATTTAAAAAATACAACTTTTACAAGAAAATTAAATTACATAAAATCCTATACCTCAATTTCGGTGTACATCAATTCTAAAATTGAAAAACAAAACTCCTATAGCCAATAGATCATGATCCATTCATAAAATACATTTAAAACTATTTTGAATCTACCATATAAAAATATGTCAATGTCACAACATCCAACGATACATACGTTTAATCACAAAATATGCACAATCAAGAAATCAAGACGCTGATGCCAATGTTGGATTGAGTTTTAGAATTTGAGGAAAAAATCATTGAACCACGAACGGTTCGTGGGCGGAATATAAAAGTTTTATACATCAACCAATTTAATCATATTAAATATTAAAATCATACATCCGATTATGCATACTAAGTCAAACGTATTCAAAAGAAGTAGAAACAATTTTATACATTTCTTGTATCAGAGAAATTTTGATTTGGTGGAATTTTTTTATTCGTCTCGCGTTCTTCGTTCTTCATAGAACTCGAATCAGTATTCACACCAATAACCACTCGTAGGATTCAGAAAAATATCTCAATTAGATGTTTATCAGGAATTGAGTGTGAACTCTCAAAATAACTGGAGAAGAAAAATTAAATTTTTCTCTTCCTCTTGTGTATTTCGGCGGCAAGCAGGGAAGGGAAGGGAGAGAAACTTTTTCTGCTCTATGTCAACATGTGTTAGGGTTTGTATCAATATACATTTAATGTGGCAACGCTAATGACATCACCTAAATATATAAAATATTTAGAATTTTCACATATATCTTATATATGTGTAACTTCCGAAATTCACCCTCATAATCTATATGTTGCAGAAAATTACTTCTCCCATTAAAGTCAATATTATGTCCAAATTCATCAATCTAAAATTGATAAATTAACTTGATCTCCATCAATTAATTAATTAATTTCTCTTATTTACTAATTATCTAATAATTAGAAAATAATAAATTAATTAATTTGAACATCAATTAATTGTTCTTCACTAATTAAGTGACAACCCTCCATCACATATGGGTTCAAGAAATACATCTTGGCCCCAAAACACATTTTGGTTCAACTGATGTTGTTTCTTCTATTCATGTTCTCATGAGATAACCCTGAGCCCGAATTGATCCACATGAATAAAACTATAAGATTCAAATACTCGGTGAATTTATCTCTATAATTTTCTGACATATTTAATCCTGACATCGTACAACTCTACTATAGATCTGATACTGAATCAACTCTCGATTCATGCGCGATACATTTTCTGTTGGTGCAGATAAACACTCTTATTTCACGGTCCACAGAATATTTTAATATATTACCCTTCATGAATATCAGTAATAAGAATAGGATCTAAAATTACCATTTTACCCCTCTTGTTATTATTTTCTTAACTCATTTATTGCTTGTGAATGAGAAATAAATTGTCTCGTACGATTCCACATTTTTTATTCAATGATACATTTCATCGAGTACTTGGACATGTTAATTTATTCACACGTCCATCAACAAAGCATAAGGTGATATTGTTGTATTTTACAATCTACCCACGAATTTTCATATATGTGAATCACGCAACTCCAGCATAGTTGAATCATGATCCCAACATTTGAGGTATTGTCCGGCAATTTGAACTCACTCTTTTGATGTATCAAAGATCGTAACTAACTAGGTCAAGTTTCATATTCACCTCATGATTAAAGTAATTATGAAAATACCCTTAACGTATAGCAATTAGATTTAGAGCTAGATAAACGGCTTTGCTCTAAACTATTTGGCTACTGGTCTATTCAACATATTCCATAACATATCTAGGTCAACCGTTAGAGTATCCACTCTCATGCCCCAAGACCGGCATCCTTTAGTTCAACCCAACAGTCATAATTAGACTCGATTACTTAGTCGATCCTAAGACTGTGAATAACGTTCTGAACTATTTTAAAAGAGTTTATCTGAAAAACTCCTCAGTCTTTACTCTTCTTACGTTGACAATAATTTTAGGACTTGAGTAAATTATAAAGACACTTTAATTAATAGAAAAACTTTCATTCGTTCATTAAATTCAGTAATACAAAATGTCTGAGAAATAACTAAATACTCATAAATAGTTATTACAGCCTACTTTATGGACATAATTCTAGCAGGATTAACCTGACCAGATCATATGGTCAGGATTAATCCCAGCATCAATATTGGGAAAAAATTTCTCAACATTGAATAATGACCCATAAAACTCATTATTAAAAGATGAAGTATGACCAATAAGCAACATTTTTTTATTTTATTAATCAGATTATAACAGCTTTATTTGATCAATCTCTTCAAAAATACACATCATACTCACAATTAGCTCAAAGAGAATCTGAATTTATAATCTAAGCAAAAGCAAAATTCCAATGAATCTATTCCTAGTTATCCAACTTTATAAGTCAATTCGTTGTCATGTTGTCCATATAGGTTAGTTCCAATATTTGTAAATTGAACTCTTTTCTTCGCAATTTGAGGAATTCAGGTTGTCAATTTAGTTTAGTTGGACATATTGTGATCCATGAAAAAAAAAGTAAAAGAAACAAAAAAAGATGAACTTAAAAAGTTTTTTACAGTTATTTCTTTTTTTTTTTCTAGTTCTTTTAAAAAACTATAACAAAGTAAAATGGATATGCTTTCATGTCCTTTCTTGAATGAATTTTGAGTTCCAAAACACTCTTAATGAAAAATATTCATAGTACATTTCGTTCTTGATTAATAGGTTGCATTAGAGTGTATATTTAACATGTCATGTGTAATTAATTGATTAGTGCTCTAGTTTGTTAGAGTTAGAAGCTAGTTAGAAACTATTTATATATATTTCTATATTTTAATCAAGAGATTAACAAAGATTTCTTCTTCCACTTACTTCGTGTCCACTTCAATATGGTATCAAAGCTCTAGATTGCAAAAAGCCACAAATACCTAACAAAAAGCCAACAAGAAATTGCAAGAGAAACCTATAGTAGACCAAACTGACAAAGGAGAAGCATAAGTAGGAAGGACGGAGAGTCACTCAGATAAAAAGAAAAATCGAGTAACCATCAAGTAGTAGAAAGAGAAATACTGAGAATGAGACTGAGAGTAGTTGAGAAGGGAAATCCCAGAGGTTGAAAATCGCGTGCCCTAGACGACACAGAGAAAGAGCCAACGATGGAGAGAGTTGGATGATGGAGAAAGAGAGCTAGAAGACGGAGAGGGAGCTGGACGATGGACTGAGCGACGGAGAGAGAGAGTCTGAAAATTAGGGTGAAAATTGCCTGCTTAGAAAGCTTGATGTTCTTGTAAAAGCTTTTGAAGAAAGCTTCCTTTGAAAGCTTCTCCAAAAAGGTGACGTGCAACCGAGACAATAGGTTACATACATGATTTTGATCTAACGATTGAGAGTCTCCTTACCTCATCCAACGGTTAGGAATACTCCCAGCATCAATGCTCGACATTGAAGATGGATCCTTATTTATAATCTCATATGAACATAATGCATGCAATAAAAGAGCCAATAATTATGATCAAATGGGGCCATGTGTAGGAATTGGTATTGATAGATCCTCAAATGTCTGTATAATATTTGTTTGTATGTTTTTTGATAAATCACCTATCAACTGGCTTGGAGAAAGGGATATGTATATATATATATATATATATATATATATATATATGGTCACATTGAGGATATTTGTATCATCAAATTATTACAGATATCAAATGAGAAATCTAAAAATTTTGTTTTTCCCTTAAGTATTTTAAAAGGAAGGAAAATCCTCATTTTTTTGTAACATGTCAAGAAGTTCGAATTTCATCGTAACATTGTCTATAGTATTTATTCACTTTTTATGATCTACATATGCTTTCGTTAATTTATATGTTCAAGAGTACCAAGTATACTTATATTTTTCTTTAATCAATCATATATATATTAGATCAATTAAATAAGGTTGACTTATTAATCTACCAAAAAAGTGAAAACACCGAATTTTGAAAATAGTGGATACATTCTTATCACAAAAGTCAGTTCAGTAACATGTGTCACTCGCATTATGAGGAACAACCACAATAATACTGTCTCTCCCAATGATTTCTCCAATTTGCGAGCAATTTTTGGATTAAAAAAGTCACAACTCTAGAGCAGCATGGGGTGACATAAATTGCTAAGAGAAATGACATATTGTCTGCTATGTACCATCAAAAGAAAAGAGAAACCAAAGCAATAAGTATATGAAATCAGATGTCTTGTAAAATTGAAAATCTTGAAGCTTAAAAGAGGAGAGGGACCACAGATTTACAAACATGATGATATATATTTGTGTTTGTGTGCAGATATCAAAATATGATGGTGAAAGATGCCAGAACTCAATGCTATTTAAGCTTATAATAAATGCAACATAACCTGTCACAATCCATTGCACATAGAAGGAATCGGAATGTTTAGATCATATAGTCTATTTGACTCTCTAGAAATTTAAGATGGGCCATATCATATTCATTATTATATTTTCTTTATATATTTAACACGTTTGTTTATGGAGTTTTAATTTTATGTCTCAGGCAGGATTCAACTTTTAGTAAAAATAAATATCATTGTCACGTAGCATTTTTCTTTTTCACATTCTAACATTTCAGAACACCAAATTAATTAAACGTATCTACTGTTACGTTATGGTGAATTTAATTATTTGAATTATTTCTTAATCACATTGGAAGTCTTTCTTTTTTTATCATTTGGAATTAATTCATTGTAGACCTTGAATTTCACCAGTATATGATTTAAAAGAAACCTTTTCCAATTACATCATAAATATAAAGTTATACTATTTATTTTTGTGTCCAAAAAAGCTTATTGGGATAAGAAGAAGAATCAATAAAGTTGGAATTAAGGTATAACGGCACAAAAGTGGAATTAAATCTGAGTCGTCCAGTTAGATCTAGACGGTTCAGAGTAAATGTTAAAAAATAAAAAAATTATATTTTTCCTTAACAGTTTAGTGCGACCTAAAGCATTCAAATCTAATCAGACAGTCAAAAAATACTAAACTGCAATGTCTACCGTTGGACGGCAGATAGTCTCTTTCCCACCAAAGGGTTTAAAGGTAGATTACAGAAAGTGCAGCCAAATAATTAAATCCATGTATATTCAATCAAAAGAGCAATTTGAAAAATCTCATAGGTTCTTTGGCATTTCATGTTCAAAAGGAAACATGATGAAGAAAGGGGAAGAACAAATTAAAAGTCTGTTTCAGCCCAACAATATACTTCTCCGTTTTGCTTGTTGTTAGAGTAAAGAAGATCTTTTCCAGCAAGAATTCTTTACTTCCTCTTCTTTATTCCCAATATATAAAATGTATACTAATTGTATAAAACTCGCCATACTCCCATGCATCTTTCCTCACCATTTTACCAAAAAATCATTACTGATCAAGATTGATTTGCTAGCTGATCAGCGAGAGGTAACTAAAATTTGCATCTATATTAAATCATGGGTGTTCTCGGAGCTGTCGCGAGACATATGGATGCGCTGATCGGGTACTTACCTGGAACTAAAACTATCCAAATTAGTGTTCTAATGATCTTATGAAGATTCTGTTAGTTATTTTGATTTCTAATTAATCTAAAATTTTGTTTGTGATCCAGGCCTGGCATAATGCTTCTTTTTCCATTGTAAGTTCAGCACATTTTATCTTGGAAACTCTCTCTTCTATCTCTCTTATGCTTTTTCCTTTCCTTTTTATGTGAATTGAACAAACAGATATGCATCAATGAGGGCAATTGAGAGCCCATCAACTCTAGATGACCAACAATGGCTGACTTACTGGGTTCTATATTCCTTCATTACCCTTTTCGAGCTTTCATGCTATAAAATCTTAGCTTGGTAAGTCTTTTAACTAATTAAAATTAAAATATATTCTGTAATTTCACTAATTAATCATTTTTGGTTTCATTTTACTAATGTTAACAAAAAAAAACTTTTCTTTTTGTAGGATTCCAATTTGGCCATACGTGAAGCTCTTGTTTTGCATTTGGTTAGTCCTGCCAATTTTCAATGGGGCAGCTTACATTTATGAGAATGTTGTGAGGAAGTATATTAAAATTGGGAGCTATGTGAACTCAAATTACTCAGAAGGTCAAAAGAAAGTCCTCCAAATGATGAGCCTCGACGCTCGAAAATCAGTAGAGCATTACATTGATAGATATGGACTTGATGCTTTCGAACGTGTCATCAAAGCAGTAAGATAATAATATTATCCATAGCATGCAACTCTGACATATATATAAATATTGATAATGAAAGATAGATTATAAAGTTATAAGTTTGTTAATGTATTGTGAGTTGATTTTTGGCAGGCTGAAAGAGAAGCAAAGAAGCACTGAAGATATTATTAGATTAGGGACTTGAAGATTGGACAATTTATGGGAAAAAGAAGTTGAAAATTATATTTTCCATTCTATATTGGCTTCCACTCCTGTATTTATCATGTTATATATTTTTCCTAAATATGAAACTGAAGAATTTTAATTTTTCCTATTTTGTAAATGCGATTCATGTTCATGCTCGTTGGTGTTTGATTTCATTATTAATAATAATAATAATAATAATAATAATAATATTTCATCATCACACAAAAGGTTGCTTTATTGCAATTATTCCACTTGTCTTTATCCGACACGTGTAAATGATATGCATAAACACTAATAAATACATAATTAGAGATACTATAATTCTAACACGTCATCTTCTTATCTACTACAATGTTTTTAAAGTAACATTGTTAAATGGAACAAATAGCATCAAATATTAAGCCAATTAAGTTATATTCTCAAGTACGTACAAAGTATTGAATTAGTCACGGTCAATTAGAGTAACAGTCCAGTTAAAAACTCTAATTAAAAAATGACCAAAATTTAATATTACAGAAATGTCCCATTTTTTTAAATGGTAAAATTTTATATACTAGTAATACCTATACCATGGGTATATTTGAGGTCAATGAAATTGTATCACAAATTTTTCAAAGATTTTTTCACCATTAAAATTAAGTCATTTTTACAAACACATTTTTTCCTTGAAATAATTGAGGTCCTTGAGATTGTAAACAAAATTGGTTTCCTTGAAACATTAATCATTTAAAATTTATTCATTTTAGCAAACATTTTTTATGGATTATTGATAAATCATATAAAGAAAAGACTAAAGTAATGATCATAAGTAAGTCATTTACAAAAATCATAAAAAAAAATTTCATTAGGATAAAAACTAGTCAATGCTTGCCTCCTCAAAAAACTTGCGCGCAAGAAAGAAATGGGCGCATCCAACTGGCTTTCATTTTTCAATTGTGTATAATATATATTCTATAATTTATATTAAATATAACTATCATTATATTTACAGTATAGTTTATATATACAGTATAAATTACACACATATTGTGAACATTACACTCATTTTCATTGGCCCGTGGAGCATATTTATTATGCTGATTTTTTTAGAATTAGTGGTGATTATTTTTTTATTTTATCTTTTGTATATTTGATTTTTTCTTTTAAAGTTTGCGTGTTCTCTCATATTTCAGCTTCATTTCTGAGATTGAGAGAGAGATGACGTTGATGATAACACGAGTTCATTTACGATAATGTACTACAAACAGCCCAAACTTGGTCACCCGACCTGTAATTTGTCCGATTGATGTGAAATTTTTGCGAAATTAAAAGGACTAAGGAGAAAATAGAAAAATGTTGGGAATGAAGTTTTTTGCCAATGCAATAGCTGCGCATATAACTTTTTTTACAAGGGAAGGTACAAAACGTCCTCCATTCAAGTACAAAGAGTAACTCCAAGGTTGGAAATAATGAACCTAGAATTTCTATAACTAGAATTAAGTGGACAGATGAACTGAAGCAAATACATCTGCAGTTTCTGAAGGAAATTTCGTTTTCATAACGGGCTCGGCAGGGAATGGAAAAACATTCATCTTTAAGTATATCGCATATCATCATGCTGTTGAGAGTTGAATTAGTATGGTTGATGTTGAATTCTTTGAGAAGTTGGAGTACACAGCCAGAATAACAAGAGTAACCTGATAAGGTTTGGGGCGGCATACAGCTTGTTGTGAGTGGATACTTCTTTCAGTTACCACCATTTTTATCAACAATCCTTGTCTACCAAAGAATTTGCTTTTGAAGTTGATTGTTGGAATTTAAGCTTCAACTTACACCTTGAACTTATCAAGGTATTCAGACAATCTGATTCTCGCTTCATCCAGTTGCTCCATGGTACTAGGAGAGGGGAGAGAAATCTCCAAGACTTAGAACTTCTAAAACAATCTTGTTATGTGACTGAGCCGGATCCTTCAGCAGTATGACTTTATCCTTTGTATGAAGATGTAAAGAAGGTGAACGTAGAAATAATGGGGTAAAGAAATTTTGAAAAAGAAAATGTTTTGTTTTCTTTCTTGACTATTAAAAAGATAGCTACACCTATATATTCTAAAAATTTATGATCAGAATACTCTCCCCCACCGTCTGATTGAAAAACTTTAATTTTTGTAGCAAATTGGCATTCCACATACTTATAAAAATATGTAAGACATGATAAGAAATCAGATTTTCTTTTCAAAAGATAAATCCAGTGAAACGCGTAAAATCATCAATAAATATAACATAATATTTTAAGTTTTGAGTAGAACAAACCGAGGAAGGTCCCTACAAATCTGAGTGAACTTTCATGAATGGTTTTCACATAGACATGGAAGAAATGATAGCCTACAAGACTTCCCATTTGACAACTAACACAAACATGCTCATTTTTATTTCTGGAACGAATGGAAATCAAATGTGAGGAGGAAAATCCTTGATAGGAGGAAAGAAATTATCTCTGACGGATAAAAAAAAAAGAGAAATTAGAAATAATTTGATTTATGGCTTTATTCTTGTGCGTCATTATGGGGAGCTTGCTTAGTGAAATTTTCATTATAGGGTTGTTGATATTGGTGTCGATTCATGGAAAAAACAGTTCAAACAGGGGGTAACGCCTGATGAACTTCCCCTATGTGAAGGAGCCAGGGTGATGCTAATCAAGAACTTGAAAACTGGGGCGTGGATTGGTAAATGGTGCCAATGGCACCGTTATAGCATTTCAGACTGATATTTGTTCTCAAAGCTGGTGGTTAAGCCAGCAATATGGAACGTGATGGTGGGAGATTAGTTGTTGCTTCTAGGAAGCAGATACCTCTCGTATTGGCATGGGCTATAAGCTTTCACAAGAGCCATAGAATGAGTCTTGATAAACTTCAGACTAATCTTTCCCGAGCATTTGGTCATGGAATGGCATATGTTCCACTTTTCTCGTGTGAGAAGCTTGGAAGGCTTTTGTCTATCGAATTTCATTCCTTTCATCATCAAAGCACATCCGAAGGGTTTATGTTTAGTAATAGCATACATCTTTTGGGAGGTAACGCAATGCCGTCAGTACTGTATTCTCTTTCTGTTTTGTCCGGCGTGTATGGGCGTGGGTCAACATGTAAAAAAAGTAATATTGTTGATTCATATTTATATGTTTTCTGAATGTATTTCTAGCAGATTCATTCTACTTTCAACCAACGCGATTTATTTTTATGAGTAATTATAGATCGACTAAATTATAGATTAAGTTTTTTAATATTATCTTTATGCAAGTATTTTATTCTATTTAAGCAAGTATCATTTAGATTAATAACACATGGTATTTTGTGATTAATTCTTCTAAACTTTTAAGAAAATATTTTAGATTTAAACAAATAATTATATATTTTTTTCAAATCATTAAGCATAAGTGACAAATGTATTAGAATACCGTATGAATTAGAATAATATATTGCACAACAACAATAATAATTTTATAGTTTTTATTTTGTCAAAATTAATTATAAATTAAAAGAAATGTGATTCAAACTCTAAGTAGAGGGACTTAAACCACTAATTTGAGCCATTAGAAATTTACGCTCATGAGATTCAAATGAGCAACATTACTCTCTGACTTTCAAAAGAGGCAAAATGGTTACAGATAAAATTTTCAGTTAAATTTTCTATAAAATATTTCCTTACACGCTCTGGAGCACGATTATTTTGGATGTTCTTATAATCGTACACCGTTAACAAGATTATTTTTCATTTTAAAGAAACTGACAAAAATAAAGAACGGAGGATTAATTTTATTTACATTAAAAGTTATAGTTTCTAAGAGTAATGCTAGTTATTTAAAGTTTAATGTGAGTATTTCAGTTCCGACATGGATCTAAACGGCAAAGATGGTACAAATTTTTCATTGACATTTCCGTTAAATAAAATTAAAATATAGCATTCGTCACACGTTTGAAGCTGACTCATAGACGCTCGATACACTATCGTATTGTCTTTCATCTTCCGCATCATGGGTTGATTCTTAAATCGTCTGATCGTGTTATTTTAATTTTTTTTATATATTTTTTAAAATCTTATGCCGATTTTTTTAGAACAAAATAGTGAAACATCAAAATATTTAGAATGTTTTATTTTAAAAAAATTGAAATGGTCATGGAAGCAAAATTTCTTACATAAATTGTTCTCTCCATGACCAAAATGTTATGGAAGTACGTTGAATTGAAACATTAAAAAAAATCGAGTCAAACGTAAAAAGGATGAGTTTTATAGTTCGTTTATCCGGTTAACCCTTGAAACTTCTACTTGATGTGCATTAACTTTTGAGAAAAATAATGCTCCTCATTTCACCGTCATTTTTCACAAGCCGCCGCTCGCTTCTTTTTCTTCTTCTTCAATACTTGTTATCATCCGTGTCTGTGATAACTGAAGAACTTTAAGACGCAGATACAGGTCAGTTACGATTCCTCTTCTGAAGGATCTCTCCCCCCCCCCCCCCC
>QANY01012390.1:28870-47394 GCA_003255025.1 Datisca glomerata
GGTTTCTCCCCCCCCCCCCCCCCCATTTTGCATCGAAATTTTCGTGAACTCGGTTGAGTTTATGAATTTATGGCTACAGAATTTCATCCTTAAGAGTTTGATTTCTTCTTCTGTCTTCTCATTTCCATCGTCTTTTATCCCTCCTTCTCTGTCCCCGCGCTTTAACAGTTGGACTTTGTCCTGAGGCTCTTCAGTGACTTCGCTTCACGTCAGGCATAGTGAGGCGCAGCGGTAGGGATTCGCCTCGCTTTGGATTTAGGCGCTGTCCTAAGGGCGCTTTTAGTTATACTGGTTTGAGCTAACACTTATCTATTATCATATGACTTGAACACTCATAGAAGGCTGCTGTCATCGTAGCGTTGCAGTAAGAATCAACAATACTTCCCATTATTGGTACATGAAGAGCAAAATATTTGTTGAAGGGTCATAAAGTTCTCCTTTTCTCGTAACTTTCTTGCTGCTATCAAACAGTTTTATGTCTTGTTAACTGGAAAAGGAAGTGATTTTTTTATCCCCACATGCATCCAGGTAGCTACAAAATATCTGACAGAACGCATTAAACTTTTCACTTGCCATTTCTAGAACTATTCCTAGTTGTGACTTTTGAGTACTAAGATTATGTAATGTCTTTGACACAATCTGATAGCTAAGAGATTCTCACCGAGTACGAGCATTAGGTATTTTTATTTGGGGGTATGGTTAATGAACTATTTGCCTTTCTGATTGCCTATTCGTTATGGTACACGAAGGGAATATCTTGTTGGAGTGGTGTTGTACAATGTGGTTCAAAAATTTCATTGAATTTGGAGTTCAGAACCTCGCCCGTAGTGAATTTATTTGTTCGCAAGTATAATAGCTATAGCCTTTTACAGCAGTACCTCTTGCTCCTCCCCCCCACACCCCCCCCCCCCCTCCGCNTCACTCGCGCGCACGTGGTAGCAAGTGCATCCGTCACACGTGCACAATTCAATGCGAATATGACATTGGCTTCTCCATCAGTTACTAAGTGAGGCTGGTTGTCCAGCTAACATGCATCTATTTTGTTATTGGAAGGTCGCAAAAGTAAATAATAAGTGATTAAAAGGAAAAACAAACACACAACAAAATATGTGCATAAAATCAGTAGAAGTTTGTTAACTTTATTTGCTTTTAGAAATGGTGTGATCAATTTCTGAACTGAGGGAGTTCATCTTGTTAAATTATCTTAAAGCTTAGAAATGTATATCTTTGTCTAGCTATTTAGAAATTCATATATCATACATAAGAACCAATTACAGCTTGTAATATCTCCATCAAAAGCTTGTAAAGTCTACTTTCGTGGTAAAAATGATTAATTACAGGAAATATAATGAACAGTGCAGATCACAGCATTTTAGTATATTGTGATTTCATAAGATGTCTTTGCATGTGCATGTTATATGATAATCATTTCTTTCATTGCACAAAGAGTGCGCGAAAGCTGACTTACTTTTTTTTTGGTTGTACTGGAACAGTCAGAACATGTCAATCAGTGACTAGAGAGAGCATATAGACGCTACTTTATTATTTAACTTCTTGTTGCTGATAAAGGTGATGCCCAGTATGGAAGCTGAAAATCCAAATATTTTACGTGCTGAAGAAATCAAACGCCTTGCCAATGAAGCATTTAAGGGTAAATATCAGTGCCATTTCTGCTTCTTTTTTGTTAACCTTTAGCGGAAAATTTAGGCAATTGTAATCCATGTATGAGAAATTTAATTTCACTTATTTTTACCATGGAGAAGACCTTTCCATATTTGATTTGTTTAGTGTTCAATTTATTAAGAGGTTGTTTGTTTTCTCCTTGGTCGGTCAAGATGTGCTAACCTTGTTGGTTTACATATCAGCGCACAAATATGCTCAAGCTATTGATCTTTATACACAAGCAATCGAACTAAACAGTCAGAATGCTGTATACTGGGCAAACCGTGCATTTGCACACACTAAGTTGGAGGAATATGGTAGTGCCATACAAGACGCAACAAAGGCTATTGAAACTGACCCTAAATATTCGAAGGTATGCTTTTCATTGCAACTGTTAGTGTGATGCCTGTTTGATTTCTGAAGTTCACAATTTAGCTATGATGACATTTTTCTCTTATAACAGGGTTATTATAGGAGAGGCGCTGCTTATCTTGCCATGGGGAAATTCAAAGACGCACTTAAAGATTTTCAACAGGTATTTGTTGGCATGGTCTTCCTGAATGATCTTATGAAGATCGTCCTTCTCCTCATTGTTTCTTGGACATGAATATATCCTGGTGAAATGATCCGTACACTGGTTTGAGTCTGCATGCAGTCTTACTTTTCTTGTTAAGATAGTAAAGATACTCGGTCGGTTTATTTTGGAAGTAGATGATTTTGCACTTTTCATGAACATTGTATGTAGAAAATGTAGAATGTACATCAAAGTTTATTATGTGGTTCTGCTCACTCATTCAGGTACTTGAATTGGCTTAGGACCTCACCTGAAAAATGGAAGGTTTTGAGCTCAAACCTCATGAGACCTTCCTTTCAGTGACTAGGAGCATGTGGATGGGAGGCTTTTAAGTTAGTTCTCCGCTAGAGATAAGTCAAATACTATAAGTTCTTAAAAAAATGAAAATGAAGAATGTGTTTCAGACTTCTTTGCTGTGGCAAATCTGATTTCTTTTGATAGCAAATTAATTGCATTTCATATTTAAGAATAGGAACTAGGATGTTGATGTTAAAGATAGCTTTAGCATCTCCATGTTCTTATTTCTTTTGCTTTTTTTTTTTGTACATCAGCTCAAGAAAATTTGTCCCAATGATCCTGATGCTGTCAAGAAGTTGAAGGAATGTGAGAAAGCAGTGATGAAGCTTAAATTTGAAGAAGCAATTGCAGTACCCGAGTCCGAAAGGCGTTCGGTGGCTGATTCTATAGATTATCATACTATAGGTGAATTTTCTTTCTTTGCATTCAATTTCTTTTTTCATTCTTTCCTTCACTAAGTTTTTCTATATTCCTCAACTAATATAGTGCATGTCCCACTTCTAAATTCTTATGTTTCTATTTGTTGAACTCATGACCTCCCTTCAAAGGGAGAAGTGTTTTTGGAGAAAACATATTTTGTAGGGATGTGGACATTAAAGCTTATTCTGTCAATTATTTGAGTTGTATCTTATTCATATTCCTAGATATTGAACTGTTGGATGAATTGGGATTGCTTCATTTCAATCTGTATGTATACATCAATGAAAATATTTCTTTACTTGTATGACTTAGATGTCTCATATTTCTAAAAAAAATGATTCGATTGATGAGGTTTGGTATGATATTTATGAGATCGATGATATCGATATTTCACATACACACGCACATGTCTGTGTGTATGTGTATATATTTATATATGTGTATAGTGTGGATGCCGTTCAATATTGTCAGTTAATTAGATCGTGGAAAGGAATTTTGCAGAATATAGTGGGTGGAGTGTGTGAGCTCGGCCTGGGTTGAGAATAGATTTGGAAATTATACTTTTGTTTGTTACTTTGCATGGTAAATAATGTACAATTAATTAGTGTTACAATCACATCGCTATAGGAACGGGCCCCAATACATCATCAGTGCCCGCCGATGTGGCCGTTGCAGCAGTAGCAGTGGCAGTTGCAGCAGCAGCAGTTATGATACTTAATACAGCATTGGCCGCAGTAGTAGCGGCAATAGTTGTGGTGGTGCTGGTGATCTTAGGGGCTCGTTTGTGGGGTGGATTTAGAGGTTGGGTGCTCATGAAAATAGCCCATACTGACCAAAGAAACCTTGCTTTAGAAGATAACATAAATAGTACTTGTACCTTGGCATAATTTTCTTTTAATTTTCATGATGTTATGGGAAACAAATTTCCCAATATCATCATGTATCGGGTCAGTTTAATGCGTGGATAGTTTATTGGTCAGCTCTTCAGCTGAAAAAGGTAGTGACAGATGAGGATACATCCATTCTTATTGAATATTTATGTCATTAGGCCACTCATACAGCTTAGGTCTATACATCGATGTATAGATTGTAATAACATACGTCGATGTAATCTCCTTTGTATCTCTGGACGGTTTGATAACTGAAGATGTTATCTAAATCAAGATCACAGTGCTGGTCTACCTACCAAAAAAAATACAGTGCTGATCATTAGAACAGAAGATGATACAGTAAAATATTGAAATTGTTTTGATTCCTTACTTATCCTTGATTACTTTCTGGACTGGAACAATCTTTCTCTGGGTGATAAACATGATTGTCTTCGGTGAAATTATTTCCTTGTGTTGGTTGATTGAACATTTGAACAAAAAAAAAACAGTGAAATAATATCTATTATATAATTAACATTTAAATTTGCTGCACTGATACTGGTTTGTATCTGTTTGTCATTGGTTGTATTGTAGGTCACAAAAGTTTGATCTTAATTATATAATACAGACTTTCCTTTAAGACTTTCCAACATGCATACGTTTCATATGAGTTTTATTTCATGGATTGAGGGTGAATCCTTTGAGTTGCTCTTGCTTAAACCTTGTAAATGAAATTGGTCGTTTTTTCTTTAATGATAGATGTTGAGCCTCAATATACTGGTGCAAAGATAGAGGGAGATGTTGTAACACTGGATTTCGTGAAGAAAATGATGGATGATTTCAAGAACCAAAAATGCTTGCATAAGAGGTATGGTATATGTAATACTGGTAACATTTGAAGTACACATTAGTAATCTTCTATCAATACTTTGACAAAGTTATTCATGGATCCTGCTATCTCTGTTTTAGGTATGCATTCCAGATTGTCTTGCAAACTAGAGAAATGTTGCGAGCCCTTCCATCTTTAGTCGATATTAATATCCCTGAAGGCAAACATTTTACTGTTTGTGGTGATGTACATGGTCAGGTTAGCATCTTCTTACTAAATTACGTATGTAATGTTAGTCTTGATATCTTATCTGAACCTGCAGACATCCAAGCTTGGTAGGATCTTATTTTGTAGCCAATAGGTTCGGCCTAAAACATTTACTCCATAAGTACGCGGAATGATTAAGAGTTAATCCAAGTCCAACTATGTTCAGGATGTGCAACCGAGCAGGAAAAAGGAAAAAAAAACATTTCCGTCATATGAAAAGAAGTTTTATTTTTATATCTAAATTGCACCATCTTTTACTCATGACAAACACTTTTGCTGAAAGAATGCTTATATAGATAATATATACACAAATTGAGTACAGTTAATCATCCGTGTATGATTCACTACCAACACCCTCGGAACCTTTGACATGGATTCATCAATATGCTTTGATGACTCAATCCTGTAGGCTGCAAGGATAGGTCATCAAACCTATAGGCTACAAGGATGGTATAATTAATCATCTATCTCTAGTATTTTGAAAAAAAAAAACTAAGAGATTATATGCTTAGTATAAGGTAGCCATAAGAAACAAAGAAGTTCATGGTTGATTCACATGTACAAGTGCTTGTGACACACATTTAAGATTATCTGAGGATCTTAATTGAGTCTTTGGGGAGCATTCTTGTCTGTTTGATGTTACTCTTGAGAGTTTCTGGTTCTAAATGGAGCCGATATTATTCATCGGCATTATAATTCATTTTGGGATTAAAGATGTGGTATGCATTTAATATGTATTTGGAATACGTCGTCATCTTGTATCCTTGTGCATTTTTTCTGCCCTCAAATAAACTGAAATAACTGAAAAATAAACTGATTTGTTAAAAAATGAAATAACTGGTGAAAAATGTTGATTTATCTCATGTCTTTCTCCGGTTGGTGATCGCAAATTTTCAACGTATACAGACATTTTGTGTTCTCTACTTCTTGATATTTTGTTGATATGTATTTATTGAACACTGTACTCTTTGTTAATATATCTATATGTTTTTTGCCTGCAGTTCTATGATCTTTTAAATATTTTTGAGCTTAATGGGCTTCCCTCCGAAGAAAATCCATATTTGTTCAATGGTGACTTTGTGGATAGGGGATCTTTTTCCGTGGAGGTCATCCTCACATTGTTTGCATTTAAGTGCATGTCTCCGTCAGGTGAATGACTAATTCCTAATTTATAAGAAGCTTTTAAATTCTTTTTCGGATCCTCAATATTCACTTGTTCATACCAGAATCAGTATGGCCTATAAAAGTAATCAGTTTCATTCTATTTACCTGAACTTTGGTATGGTAGATATTCACTATGAATCTATAGATAGTTCTATTAGTGTTAGGTCTATTTCTCTGGCACATATATTTTGCATTGTTCATAATCTTTTTCTGAATAATATATGTTTTTATTCTGAACACTAAGCTGCTGTTTTGTAACTTGATGGTATTTCTGAATATTTTCAGCAATATATCTTTCAAGAGGAAATCACGAGAGTAAGAGCATGAACAAGATATATGGTTTTGAAGGCGAGGTTCGATCCAAGTTGAATGACACATTTGTGGAACTCTTTGCGGAGGTCTTCTGTTGTTTACCTTTGGCTCATGTACTGAATGAGAAGGTTTTTATAGTTCATGGAGGTCTTTTTAGTGTCGATGGGGTAAAACTCTCCGAAATCAAAGCAATAAATCGATTTTGTGAACCCCCGGAGGAAGGTAAGCTGCTCCTTTCCTTTTCCTAATATTTGCAATGCTTCTTCAGGCTTGTATTGATGTCAACATACTTTTTGCATGATCTGCCCTGACTATCTGCGAGACTATCTTTGTTATAGTTTCTTCCAATTTTAAGATATTCTTCATATTCTTGTATGGCTGCTACTGGTCTTTGGATGACTTCTACCCTTAATTGAACAAGACAGTCAAAATTTAAGAATGTGGGATTTTAAAAAGCTTAGTTTGATGTGGGATCTTAAGAAGCTTAGTTTACATGATTACATCTTTATGATATATTTATAGGTTCCTTTTTACCTTGCGCTACTTATCATCAGGATTAATGTGTGAATTGCTATGGAGTGATCCACAACCTTACCCTGGTAGAGGTCCCAGTAAACGTGGTGTGGGTCTTGCTTTTGGTGGAGACGTGACAAAGAGATTCTTGAAGGAGAATAATCTAGGTATCATGTCGTGAATTTTATTATTCTACTTCTTCACAATTCATTGAATTCACAGATATGACTTATTCAACTACTTATTATATTCTATTGGAATGGCAGATTTAGTGGTCCGATCTCATGAAGTAAAGGATGAAGGATATGAGATCGAGCATGATGGTAAACTTATCACAGTCTTTTCTGCGCCAAATTACTGTGATCAAGTAAGTTATCCAATTCATTGCTTAAGTGCAATTATTGTGACCAAGATGGTTGTTTTATGCAATTATGTTTAGCACAAATATAGCAAAGCTGTCTGGGTTTTCCGGCAAATGGCTTTCTTCTTCAAACGTAATCTTTTTAATTCGTTCATTTGTTAGCTACTACCTAATAGGTTTGAGCTTGGATTGCATGTTTATTGAGGAAAATAGACTCGCTTCAGCTAGGGCCTGGTGTAAATCAAGCTTGTTGATTGAAGCATGACTCCAAGTCTCTACTAATATCACAAGTCCTATTTAACTTGATTTAGTATCGAACATTTTTCTTTTAAGAAAGAGATTCTGATATCGTTAATTGACAAAGAAAAATTGAGGGTGACCACAAGCATTTTAAAATTAGAGTGTACTTTTAATCTATAGTTTATAAGTGATTGAAATAAAGAAGGTAACCACAAGCATTTTAAAATTGGGATGGAGACCTCATAAAATTGTTTTATGAACTTTGGCAGTGTGCTTTGCCTGCCATAGGACCCACCGGCAAACAGCCTGTATAAGTGCAAATAAACTGAGCTTGATTGAGTGACACTAGCACACTTCACTTTCAATTCCGTTTTTGATGGTTTGGTTCAATTAGACACTTGTATCTAACATGACTTGGTTTAAAATAATATATAAATTATACACGCAGTGCATGTGGTATTTTTATGAAGTTGACTTCGAAAGTACAAATTTTTACGTACTTGATTAATTGTTTTTTGGATCGATAATCTTATATACTTGATTAATGAATATTTCTTTTTTGTAAGTGATGCATCTATGATGTAGGAGAGAAAATTTATGAACAGAAATCCACGTCGAAGTAAATTAAGATGCTTTATCATGCTATAATTTTGTCATCGTACTTATTCTTCTTTTTAGCTGGGAAGAAATGCTTTCAACTTCGAAAATTTTGTGCTGTTCTGGTGGTATTTTCTCTTACTTAGTGATGAGTGTAAGCATCTCTTGTCGCTCAATTGTGTTCTGGTAGGTCTTAATATCCGCTGACTCCATTCCCTTTTATTGCAGATGGGAAACAAGGGTGCTTTTATTCGTTTTGAGGCACCTGATTTGAAGCCTAACATTGTAACATTCTCGGCAGTGGTGAGTAGATTCTTCTTAATAAGCTACAATTCCCTCCCCCTCCCCCTCTTCACCTTTCCTCCCTCTTATTTGTTGCACATCCTTTCCTGTATATATCTAAGTTATTGACTTAATTTCCTCGGTTTAAACTTCAGCCGCATCCCGATGTAAAACCAATGGCATACGCGAATAACTTCCTCCGGATGTTTCAATAGCTGACCTGAGCTGCATCTGATCCAAATATTGTGGTCTGATTGTTGAAATATGCAAAAAAATTTCCTCAAGTCAACGACAGAAAAGCCAGCAAAAGTTGGCGAGGGCAGTTCTATGTGTTAATTTCTAATATAGATTGAATTTTGATGTTCTAGCATGTAGATTATTAAGGTTTATTATGTCAGGTTTATAGGTAGCCTGCCCTCAAGTATACGATGACATGAATATATTGCCAAGCAACATGCTGAAAATTTTCCAGTTTGCATTTACTTGTTCAAGTTTATGTATTCAAACAGATTGTTTTATTTCTCAGTTGTTTCTTCTCTTCCAAGCATAAGTGAATTATCAAGATTTTGAAATTTATTAGCATAATTGAGTTATCAAGATTTTGAATTTTATTGTGGTTGAAGATATTATGATTTGAATCTTTTGATTTCAAGGATTAAAAGAAGTGCTTCAGGCTTTTTCTCACGAAGAAAAGTTATCATTACATGCAATTCCTCTTCCTCTTTGTTAGTCACTAATTTGTAATTTAACTGAAAGTATTCAATAATTATTAATGTACGTATAAATGTCGGTGTCCGGTAAGAAAATTTCTCGTCGAGTTACGAAATTATTTAAAATGAATAGACCCTGGTTTTTGAGAAATCATATCTTAAACTAATATATTCAGCAATAACGTGAAAGCCCTCTGGAAAGAAGCTATTCACTAACAAACTAACAAACTGGACGGAAGTGTCACATGAATTCATCAAATAATACAACCATATATATATATATATATATATATATATATATACGCACTAATTTCTGAATATCTTGTGGATGACACGGGTAGCACAATGATTAAATCTTCACACAGATATTATGAGATAATGTCGTAATTTATAATTTAATCAGGTTAAAAGATATAGTTGTCGTAATTTATAATTTAATCAAGTTAAAAGATATAGTTGTCGTAATTTATAATTTACTCAGGTTAAAAGATATAATTATCGTAATTTATAATTTACTCAGATTAGAAAATCTGATGTAGTTAATGATGTCTATCTTGAGCCAAAAAAATTATACGTTATCTTATCTATTCTCCATTATTTTCTGTTATTTTGAGCAAGAGATTAACATCTGGTGTCGTGGCACTGTTTGAACCATTGATATAATGAATTCTGTTTGAACGGCAAAGATTAAAGCAATCTTTATCCCTTCTTCTCCTTCTCCCTCCGTCATCGTTTTGGGACAAAGAGGAAATCACTACGACGCTCTACTCGTCGTTTCAAGGGCTTCCTTCTTTTTCTCTTTTGATTGATTTTTGGTGAATGGTCGTCAAGCCGCTGCTCTCCGTCGTCGTTTTAGCACCATTCATTCTCTCTCACCAGGTTCCTGTTCCCCCTCTTTGATTATTCTCTCTAATTGCGTCATTCATAATATGTTCATTATCTCTGCTCTTCCACTGTCAAGAGTTCCCTTTTCGTCTTGGGGAAAATTTGGGGAGGATGATAATCTTATATTCTTCTGTTTGTTTCTTCGGAACTATGTTGGAAAAAAGGATGCAAATTTGTTGTGTAGAAACTCATTACTCTCCCTCTCTATCTCCGCGTTTTTACCTCCGTGACGTAACCCAGATCGAAACAACACTCCTTGCTTTCCCTTCTGAAATTAACTAATCCAGAGTGTATTTTGGTTAAATTTCTGAGAAATTTGTTTAGCTTTAGCTAATGGAATTGAGGTAGTTTATGATGTTGATACTAAGATTTTGATTTTGATTTTACTTGAGGTAGACACATTCGGGGGGGTGGGGTACTTAGAACCATAGTCTGTCCTTATTCCCATACAATTTGTTGCCTTCTACGGTGTTGTGGTATGATATATTTTAAGATATTTGCTTTTTAGTTGATCTCACTCGTTAGTTCCTTCTCTCTGGAAAATTTTAGTGGCATTGATGGAAGTAGCGCTCGTAGATATTTATGGGACAAATCCTGGACCAATTGATGATTCAGTTCTCTTTGACCAAGAGAAGCATGTCTCTTCAGCAGTTTGGGATGGGCAGGTGGAGTTAATATCATATTAGCCTTTCATATTTAATTTTCCCCCTTGTGAAATCATTGTTTACAAAACATTGTTTTGAGCCAATGTGATGAATTAAATTGTCTCATCAAACATTCACAGGAGCGTGGTGCTCTGAGGTGCCATGAGCACACTTCTAAGCTTGATCAGTGGATGCTTACAGCAAAACAAATCGAGCTAGTAAACAGGGCTGGATTCGCGTATTTAAGATTGATTCCTGCAATTAGTCTGGACAACCCACTAATCTCTGCTCTTGTTGAGAGATGGAGAAGAGAAACAAATACCTTTCACTTAAATGCTGGAGAGATGACAGTTACACTTAAAGATGTTGCTCTCTTGCTGGGCTTGGCAATTGATGGGGATCCTGTGATTGGTCTTACATATACCACTTGCCACTCTGTTTGTGAGAAGTATCTTGGGAAAGCACCAGACTCTGGTTATACCAGTGGTGGGATGGTAAAGCTAAGTTGGTTGAAGGAGTTCTTTTCTCGGTGCTCGGAAGATGCTCCGGTCGAAGTGGTTGAACGGCATACCCGTGCTTACCTTCTGTACCTTGTAGGTAGTACAATTTTTTCCACTACCACTGGGAACAAAGTACCTGTCATGTATCTTCCTTTGTTTGATAATTTTGACCAATGCGGTAAGTATGCTTGGGGAGCAGCAGCGCTAGCATTTTTGTATAGGGCACTTGGGAATGCTTCACTTAGATCACAAAGTACCATAAGTGGTTGTTTAACACTCTTGCAGGTAATTTGTACGTTCGTTCTTATTCTCTTTCTATCTCCTCCCCACTTCCCGGCATTTGTTTTTGTGTATGACTTCTACAGTTGCATGCATCCTTTTCTGACAATGCCGGTATTGATTCGTTATTATCTCCTTGCAGTGTTGGAGTTACTTCCACCTGAATATTGGGCGGCCAAAACTGAATCATGATCCAATGCATACTCGCTTTCCGTTTGTGCTTAGATGGAAGGGAAAACAAAGTGGCCCTACAGCAAATCGCGATGTAGTTTTTTATCGGAAGGCTTTGGATTCTCTAAAACCAAGTGATGTGAGTTTTTTATTTCTAATAGTTTCTTTCTTTGATGCTAAAGAGAAAATCTAAGGTTGTGAGTCATATAGGTGGAGTGGCTTCCTTACCGAAACATGGATAGTACACTGATTCCAGAAGGTATCAAGAATTGTCTGATACTGGGGAGGTCTAAGACGATGTTGATATGTTTTGACAAGGCAGAGAGGCATCTACCTGATCGTTGCCTTAGGCAATACGGCATGCTTCAGTCAATACCAGAAGAAGTACCACGGTGGGAGAGAAAAAGTCGTGGGGTTGATGGTGGGGTCGACTTATCGGGGAAAATGGAAACCGAGCTTCGTGAATGGTTGGAGCGTAGACTCCATATTGTTGATGGTGATGATGTTGAAGATGAGAAAAGATACATGCAATGGTACCTCAAGATTACCCGTAGGTTTATTGGACGGCCTATATCTCTCTCTTCAGAGTTTCAAATAACGGTAAAAGTTTGCTTGTTTGTTTTAGTTTGCATCTACCTGCAACTTATACAGTAATATGAAAAATTCTATGTTACTGTTACAGTAACATACTGGGAGCCAGGAGAAGAGAGAAAGAGAGAATGAAGATCCGGAGAGAGAAACTTCTTATTTTCTTCTCTCTCCTCTTCTCTCTTTTTCTCTCTCCTTCCGTTATGCTACTGTATTAGTAACATAGAATGCCCCAGTAATTAATTTCTTTTTGTAATTGTGCAGAATGCTGGTTTGAGGGATATTGCACACATAGCAGATACATTTCCAACGAAAGGGTTGGATGCCTTACAAATTGAGTCTATTTCAAGGATTAGGTATATTGCACATGAATGTTTGAGAGACCAAGTTGGAGGCCCAGTGATAGTGTCACCTGCAGAAGCACCGCAAGTTGAAGTTGGAAAAAGAGTAAGAGGAAAAGAGAAGGTCAGACGGAAGGGTAGCGGGAAACGTGTGCGAAAGGATGATCTAGTGCAATACAATGGAACAAGTGAAGATGATCAATCTCAGTTTTGTGATTCTGTTATTGTGGTTGATCCAATACAGACACATCATACTGACAGAGGACTGGAACATTCACAGATTTGTCCTGTTGATACAGTTGAGAACACACAGCTTTGTGATTCCGTTATTGACGTTGATCGGTCCATTGAAGATATAAGCCACACTGATATCAAGCTTGATGATGAAATAACTAAGGGGGTTGATAATGATGACGCTCAGCTTTCTAATACTACAGAAGAAGATGTCAGTAAGAAACTGCCTTCCAATGAAGCAAAGGATGCCAAGAACTCACAGCATGAAGATGCAGATAAGAAGGTAAACGCCTCAGAAATCTGCCATGTTTCTAGACAAAGTTCTCCCCCTCTGAATGAAACAGTGGAAGAAATTGTGGCAGAGTCATCCCTGGAATCAAGAAAGGATATTGTACAAAAGGGTGATTGTAGTGTTGTAGTATAAAGCAAAGGCATTATTATGCAGTTTTGGTAATGGTAGGCAATTCTTTCTTTCTTTTACAAGTAGTAGTCTGGAGAGAGGTGTAATAGGATCACTACGTGCAATCTTGTCACTGAATAAATTTATTTATTATGATCAACGTTATCGTGATACTGAGTGATTTTTAGGCTTTATCTTTTATGATATCAGATCTGTTTCAACTAGTTTGGTGGTTATAAGATTATCGTGATCTGAATGTAGTTAAACTTGAAGATGTTGCAGAAATATTGTTGAGTTGGTATGTTATTCGTATTTAACGATTTCTAGACGATGGATGTTGGTGTCTACGGCTGTGATTACGCAAGGTAGAGTTTGCATGGATATATATGTTTATAACATGTAAATTTTTAGTTATTAGACAAGATGTCAGCATTGATTGGAATTGGAAGTCTTCACTAATTCCTATCAGCATTAAAGGGTGAATACCTTTTCTTCTATCCATAAGAAGACATCCATATAAAATTGGTCTGTTAATATTGAGCAACTAACAAGGTCTATGGTTATTTTGGTTCCGAAACATATTCGGAGAATGGAGCTATACGGCAATTATCAAAGGGTTGTTTGCTTTTTTACTTTGCAACAACAGATAATGATGTTGATGTTAGGACTCCGATCTCCTCCTGTTGATCTGAGCCACTGTATGCCAATGCCAATTTAACTGCTCATTTAAGGGGATGATTTTAATTCTCTTTATTGGATTTTGTTGCAGTGGTTCAATGTCTATCACCATTAAACTTTCTTATAAATGCAATTTAAACTTTGATTCCTTTTGTCTCTCTCATTTTCCCAGTCTCCAAACAGGAAAGCAACAATTCAAGACCCAATAGACCGTAAATCTGATTCTCAGATTATCCTTTCAGGGTATGGTTAATTTTTTCTGCAGATTCTGGATTGACTGACCACAAAAATTTAAACTCAACGTTAATTTGTCTGAGGTACTTCATATTTGAATTACGAACTATTCTTTTCACTATCCTATTTTCTTGTGGTTTCTTCACCATTCAAGATATCTGAGAAATTTGTTTTTTGGCATTTAATGGTGGTCTTCTGCTTTGTACTTTAGAATCCTATTGAGTCAGGCAGAGTACCAGAACTCTTGATATTCACTTCTTTGTTCAGGTGCTGTAAACCAAGAAAAGTCCCAATCATGATTCAAATAATGTCATCACACCACAATGGGTTAGTTTGAGAGATTCTTAATTTAATCGAAGTGCACTTGTGAGAAACTTTTAATCTAGAGTCTGTACACCTTAGGATTATTCGGAGTTATAAAGACTTTGAATATTCGATCATAATTTAAAAAAATTCACTGAGGATTATGATACTATTACGGTCCACGATAGTACCTGACCTATAAAGACTGATTCATTTGTGTTGGAGACATTATCACAGCACCCTATTCTGATCTACAATTTGTGAATAATAATTTTTAGAGCTTAAAAAAAAATTGACGACACTTACGATCAGTTATATGAACTCTGTTACACTCGAAAATCCGACAAAATTAACCAAGCCAAGGAGTGCTGTATGTAACTGTTGGTTGTGTTCATTCTAAACCATTGTCTCTGCAACTAAATAATTAATAATAATTAATAATGGTAAAAAGCACAATACTGAGATGCATGCAAAAGACAGCATTTGGTTATTCTAATATTGTTCATGATTTTCAGTGATGGTAAAAACTATAGTTTAAGGCAGTTTTTAAGACTTGTGTTATTGTACTCCACAAGTATTGAAAATAGAGGTTGATAACAGACAAAAATTACAATTACTTTTGTTCAGGATATAGTTCCAATGTTATATATGCCAATTTTATTATTATCTAATACCTATTTAAGTAGTAGAATTAGAACTAGTGGTGGTTAAATGTAAGAGAAAGAAGGAAACTTTTTAAATGCTAAAATGGCTTGAGGTTTGCTAGTCTCTCTCTCTCTCTCTCTCTCTCTCTCTCTCTCTCTCTCTCTCTCTCTCTCCTTTTAAATCTCACTAAAATGCCATGACCAATCACTAGCCCACCCATCACTTCAATCACTTCCTCCACAGCTCACTCTCCCTCCCTCCCCATTTCTCTCTCTAAAAACAGAGACATGAGATGAAACAATTGCTACAGCTAACCAGACCATTCACTCCTCAGACTCAATGACAATGTGCTGTCCATTCTCAATCTCTGCCCTTCTATTTCTCCTCCTCATCTCACTTCTTTCACTTCCTTCTGTCTGCATCAGCAACATGCTCACTTCTGAATCACAAACTCTGTTCAAAATCATGGAATCAATGTCTTCTGATCAGACCTGGAGAACATCTTACCCCAACCCTTGTCAACCAGGTTCATCTTGGCCTGGTTTAGAATGCAAAATAGGAAAAGACAATCTTTTCCATGTCTCCAGGCTTGATTTTGGAAACCCACCGAGCCCCATTTGCAAAAACACTTCCACTTTCCCTTCTTTAATCTTCTCTCTTCCTTACCTTCAATCTGTGTTCTTCTTCAATTGTTTCATTCATCCCAGAACTAATACTTTTCTTACTTTTCCACCAACTTCTGTCCCCATTTCCGCTTCTTCTCTGCAACAGCTTAGTCTCCGATCAAACCCATCTCTTATTGGTCCAATCCCACCTCAAATTTCTTCCCTTAAATGCTTACAAGTTCTCACATTGACACAGAACGGTCTCAATGGTACAATCCCCATTGAGATTTTCAACTTCAACTCTTTATTACACCTTGATTTGAGCTACAATATGTTGACAGGGAATATCCCATTTCAGTTGGGCAATCTCAAAAACCTTGTAGGCCTTGATTTTAGCTATAATTTGCTCACACGATCAATCCCAACGACAATTAGCCAAATGGGTCTGCTTCAGAAACTTGATTTGAGCTCCAATTTGCTTACTGGCAGAATTCCTGATGGAATTGAGAATCTCAAATTTTTGGTTTTCTTAGATTTGAGCAATAATAAATTAAGTGGGGATTTCCCAAAAGGATTCGTGAAGCTGCAGAGCTTGCAATACTTGATTATGGATGATAATCAAATGAATACATCTCTACCATTAGAATTTGGAGAGCTTTTGAAATTACAAGAGCTGAGGCTTGCTAATTCTGGGTATTCAGGCAGTATACCACCAATCTTTGCAAAGCTAATGAATTTAACCACTTTGTCTCTGCAAAGCAACCGATTAACGGGCGAGATCCCTGCGGGTTTTGGTGATCTTTCTCACATTTATCATTTGAATTTAAGCAGGAATCTTCTGAGTGGTGTTGTTCCTTTCAATTCAAGTTTTTTGAGAAGACTGGGTATGAATTTAGATCTTAGCGGAAATCCTAATCTCTGCATGAATCCCTCTGAGGCATTCGGTGTGAAGATTGGAGTAGATGTTTGTGAAAGTAACAATAGTAGATCTAACATTCTACCATTACAAAAGTCTCGAGCTTCATTTGGGCACTCTAAACCATTTGTTCTGCTTTCTTCTTTAGGAGTTTTGGGTTTCCATCAGATTTTTTTTTCTCAGTAAGATTTTCTGATCTCATTTGATCCATGTGCTTATTAATTATATCTATTTTAATTTCTCATAATTAGGATATGAGAAAAAGCTTCTTGTAATTGCAATGTGTTTATCTTCTTGAGGTAAAGTTTTGTAGCTGTGGTGTGTTTGAATGGCAAATATTGTTGGATATTTTGAAGTGCATTTGAAATCAAAAGTAAAATAAAGAACATATTTTATCATTATTATGTTTCGATCTTCAAATAATGTTTTTGTGCTATGATAATCATCAAGAAAGAGTACGTTCAATATTTTGCTTAACTGACAATATCAGTATAGTGTTATGTTGATTATGTAAAAAATGTTATATATTAAAAGAGAAGCATTCATAAAACTATAAGCACTAGGTAATGACAAAATTTATCATAAAAAGATTAGCGGATTTCGCGTAACTCATTTTAGTTTTCTTTTCTTCCTTTGTTACATTACATTTATATATTATGACACTTTGCTAACATAAGATAGTAGCTAGAGATATGTCTTAGATAAAACAATTATAATTAGTTTTAATTTCTATGAAGAAAAGGGACTTTTCTTTTCAAATTAGCTATTTGGATATTTTGGGTACAAATTTCATTGCTTTGAAGATGGAATGAGCAATCATTCCCAAATGAATCAAAATGAACTTTCTATTATGAAGATGGATACGAGCAACTGATTCCAAAATCTAAGCAGCAATTATTTGGTAATTAATGAGTGTGTAAAAGCAAATAATTAGTTTCCTATGACAAGTAGAGAGAGAGAGATGAGAAAGGTAACAGAACCTCGCGTGGGGAACTCAGTACTTGTCCAAGTACAGACGTTACTTCAATGTTTTTTTTCTTTGGTTCCTTCATTTTTATTCTACAGAACATTCCCACGTAGAACTGGAAAGACACCCTTCAATCATGGTATTCTACGCACATCCTTGAAACTTTCTTCATTTGGAAGTCATATTTTCCAATATCCCACATCATAATTCATCAATTTTACATTGTTAATTTTGTTTCTTTTCTTTTATGCCTTAGATTAAGATTTATGGTTTTTTTGGCTTCGCGATTGGAGATTTCCACAAAGTTAGCCAAACCACATGGATTGTTTTGTTCTTTTGTGCATTAAAAAAAGAATCTCTATTTTTAAAGATTATAATGTAGTTGCATGAATTATTTGAGGTTTCTTTTCTCACAAAAATTCTAGCATCGTTAGGAATGATATCCAAATGGATATTGGATTAATCCAAGAATCTCATGCATCATACATCTAGTCTTAATTCAGATAATCGTCGACCTGTTTCACCCGAATTTACTATACATCAGATCATGAGTCAGATATTTATCGACTCATTTTACTCGGATTAACTAATCATCTGATTGTGAGTCAGGAAGTCAACGACTCACCTCACCCGAATTATGCAGGATACTTGATGGTAAACTTGGCTCTAACTCTGCTACCAGTGTCCTAGTATTGGGCATTCTCGGCCCAAAAGCTATCTTGTAAAGTAATGTTTTTTCAGAAACTATAGCATTTAACCATTTTAGTAGTGTCTTACAATTTTTAGCCATTTTTAAACTTAATTAAGTTAATAAACAAGTTAGTTTGATCATAATTTTTTATTCTCATTCAACCGTTTCTAAGACATTCAATATTAATGGTTAAATAATAAACAAATTAATCATTCAAAATAATTAATATATTTATTTATGAGGAAAAAAATAGATTTTCTTATCCATCCAAAATAAATTTAATTAGACTAATAACATCATAACACTGCTAAGTAAAAAAAATATGTACATGATATATAAAAAAAAT